>SJYX01011035.1:115748-151545 GCA_006410675.1 Oreotragus oreotragus | reverse complement strand
TTACAGGCAGGTGAGCCAGTCCAGGCTAAAGACATACAAGGGAAGTAAATGGATTGTGAATTACATATTATTACATAAGGGTTGTTTTTAAGAGCGAGCAGATGAAAGGCTTCAGGTCAGAGTTTAATCCAACTAATCTAAGCTCATACTGTTCTTAGTTTAGTTAGTTAAAACTAGTCAATCCTAGACCAGGAAATCAACTCTGAATATTCATTAAAAGGACTGATGCTGAAGCTCCAATACTTTGGCCACCTGATGTGAAGAACTGACTTACTGGAAAAGACCCTGATGCTAGGAAAGATTGAAGGCTGGAGCAGAAAGGGACAACAGAGGATGAGATGGTTGGATGGCAACACCGACTCAACGGACATGAGTTTGAGTGAGCTCCAGAAGATGGTAAACGACAGGGAAGCCTGGCAGGCTGCAGTCCATGTGGTCACAAACACTAAGTCGAACACGACTTAGCAACTGAGCAACAAAACTAAGCTCATCTTTTTCCTCTTCTTTTTTTCCCAAGGCCCTCATTTCTCTCCTGCTGCCACATGTTCTGAATGCCCGGCCGGGCCCTCAGTTCTACAAACACTGGTGAACTGTTATAGGTAGGTAGTCTTCACCCTTCAGTATCCAGCAGGGAGAAAGAGGGGGTGTCCCACAATCTCTGAAATCACCCCAACTGAACGGCCAGTGAAATCAGAAAGAGGATAACTCCAGAAGGGCCAAGCGCATCATTGTTCCTTTCAAAATAACCACATCACTTGCAAACCCGTGGGAATGTATGTTGATACGATATTATTACAGAGAGGATAAAGGACTGCACTGGAAACAGATGTAATCTGATTTCCTCTGATACCCTGAGCTGAAAACAAAGAAAATAACTGAAGATGATACACTCAGGTGAAACGTAACAGGTCAAAGTTCCAAAGAACTCCACTTTGGAAGGAAGCCTTTGAATAATAAACCATGAATCTTACTGCAGTCATCCACAGAAGAAAAGTATGTCCCAAGGCCTGTTTGTCTAGAAAAGCATTCCATTCCTTTCTCCTTAAATCCCTCAGATGAATTTTAACTGTGCCAATGATGGCTATCATTTCTGCTGAAATTTGAAATTGCTAATGGCTTAATCCACCTCAGACCCTAATGAAGTTCTGCAATGCCATTCCTGTTTACACAGCTCAGCAGAGGCCAATGAGGACAGGAGTTGCCACCCGTGGCCCCTGGCAGCCAGTTGTGTAATGAAATGCGATCTCAGATCCAGTCTTTGTGCAAATCACCAGATTATTATAGGGATTCAAGAAGTCTAGAGGGCTTTTCTGATGGCTCAGTGGGTAAAGAATCTGCCTGAAGTCTAGATGTTCTGAGCCAAAAAAAAAAGCACCTTGAAAATGACTACTAGACCAGGTGATTTCTCCTTTGCAGTGATTTCTCTAAAAGGAAACACTCTATTGTGGAACTGAAAACTTTCCCTTCATTTTGACTTGTTTTCTAGTGTCTGCGTAGGAACAGAGGTAGAAGGAGTTGGGCTCTGATCACCCCATCATTATCCAGCTTCAATATTTGCTCGGAGAGGGAGACAGACGCCACCTTCCAAACATGCAGATGCGTGGTTTCCTTTGTGGAAATATTTCTCCTCCACCCCCTCCTGCCTCCCCACCGTCTCCACACCCACCTCACACATCAAGTGTCCACATTTCTGTCTTTAAACCCATAAATGTTTGATCTTTATTGTTCCTTTTTGCAAAGTGCAAGCTCTAGCGGTAAACACAAGAGGATGCCGGGTACCTTGAGGAACAATGTTGTCCCTGAGACTGCGGGCTNGCCTCCCCACCGTCTCCACACCCACCTCACACATCAAGTGTCCACATTTCTGTCTTTAAACCCATAAATGTTTGATCTTTATTGTTCCTTTTTGCAAAGTGCAAGCTCTAGCGGTAAACACAAGAGGATGCCGGGTACCTTGAGGAACAATGTTGTCCCTGAGACTGCGGGCTGCAAGGCCCTTCCCGGTGGGCTTCCTGAACCCTTGAACTGGCAAACTGAGAATACACAACAGTCTCTTCCACCACCTCTCCCCCCACCCCGCAGCAATATATTTCGTCTGGGCCCCAAAGTCCAGACAGCGCCTGCTCTCCTGTTGCCTTCATCTTGAACCCTAGCTGTCCTATTTCAATAGATAATTGAAATCTTTCTTACTTTCTTCTCAGTCCTCCATGGGGAAATTCCACTTTGAAATGCTCGCTTTCCTGTCATTTTTACTTTACAGTTGAGAGGGCAGGGATGAGCCAGGAAACAGGACTCCTCTCTCCCTCTCGCTTTCTTAAAAATGACGTAGGGAGTTTTCTCCCTACCCCCCACCTCCCGTCTCTGATGCTAACCCTGATTCCCCGAGAATTGTAGTTTTCCTTTGCAAGCTTGCTGATGAGCGCGCGGGTCGGAGCAGGAGGGGCTGCCAAGCGAGAGCCCCGGAGCCGATTCTAATCTCCGATGAGCCCCAGCTGCCCGAGTCCGGGGGAGCGGCCACAAAAGCCCGGCGGGGCTGGAGCGCGTGGACAGCGGCGGCCACGAGCCCCGCGGGGCGCGCGGCGCGGCGGGGGCGGCTCCCCTCGGCCCGGCCTGACTTCGCTGGGGGACAACTTACTGTGCTCGCTGTGCGTCCACACTGCCAACTCCCGAGTGGGAGGGGGGAGACAGCCCAGGCTGTGTCGTGTCCAGGAGTAGAGGCAACAAAAGAGGAAGAGAGGAGGGGGGAGGCGGGGACGCAGGGAGGCAGGGAGACGCGGGCGCTACCCTCGGATGTTGATGGGGAGCCCCTCCGGGAGCAGCGGCTCTTCCCTTGGGGCCCCTCCGGCCCGCGGCTCAGACAGGTAGTTGGGAGGGAAAGAACAAAGCTCCAGCCCCGGGCGGGCGGCGGTCCCGGGGCGCCCCAGGGGCGGGGAGGACCGGGGCTGAGGCGCCCCGCGCCCTGCCCTCCCCGCGCGCCCCCGGCCCGGGCCCCCTCCTCCGCCTCCCCTCGCGCCTCCTCGTTCCTGGGGAAGCGGGTCTTCCGAAGGGACGCGCGCCGGCGGGAGAGGAAGCGTGGTGGGGGAGAACGGCGAGGCTAGGGGACGGGAGCCGGGGAGAAGGCGGGAGGCGAGGCGGGGCGGGGCGGGGGGCGGGTGCGCCCCCGAGCCGCCGAGCCGCCGAGCCGGGCCGGGTACCGACTGCCATCCTGCAGCGATTTCCCTGTGTCATGGCTCCGGTCTCTTAGCAACCGCCGCGGGTCCGGCCGCCCCGAGCCGCTCTCGCCGTCGCCGCCGCCGCCACCGCGGGCTCAACTCCACCCGGCGGTGCCCGGCGCGCAGCAGCCGCACAAAGAGGCGCGGAGCCGACCGGCAGGCAGGGCCGGACTAGGGGCCGGGGCGGCGGGAAGAGCGGCTCCGGGCGGGATGCGGGATGCAGGAGACCTGACACTTGAAAACTCCGGGAAATGGCTCCCGCCCCGGCGCCGGAGAGGGACGCGCACCCGGGGCTGACGCTCGCCCCCGCCGGGATGCTGAGCCGCGCTCGCACCGAGGGCCCCGCGGCGCTGTCCCCGCGCTCCGCCGGCGGCTCCGGCTCGAAAAGTTTCTCCATGGTTCCTTTGTGTCGCCCGAGCGCCCGTTCGCCGGCCCCGAGCTGCCCCCGTCTTCCCGGGTAAGTGAGCGATATTCTTGGCTTCCAGCGCTGCCATCTTGAGCCGTTCTGTCCGTCCCCTCGGGCGCCCCCTCCCCAGCCCCCGGCCCCAGCCCGGGCCCCCCGCGCGGGTGTTCGGGACACTCGTGTTCCTGGGCGGGCTACGCGGCACGCGCTGCCCGGATACAAGCGAGTTCAGGATTGCCCTCACTTCGCTCGCGCCTGGCTTCGTTCCAGAGGCGGACTCCCAGCTGCTGCACTCATGTGACTCCAACATAAATAAGCAGACCTAAACGGAAGGGCAAGGGGGGCTCGCTGCCTTGCCGGGGAGGGGCCAAGGGTATTGAGGACCCGGGCAGGGCAGGGCGCTCCCAGTCCTGTGGGCTCGGAGCCGCAGACACCGAGTGGGGCTTAATCCATCACGAGCCGAGAACTTGAACGTCTCTCTTGGAAGCAGTTGTATTTTTAGACATCCCTCCTTTCTTTCCCCCCAGCCTCCATTCCTTTGCCGCGGAAAGACCAGCACCAGGCAGTAAATTGCTAGGGCAGCCGAGCTCGAATGCTAAGTTTGTTTTCTTTCATTATGCACGAAGAAAACCTCCAAGGTGGTTCTTCCTCGCCACCTGACCTTTGTCAGTATTTCCCCGTCAGATGGAGACACGTTATAAAGGAGTTCAGGCTTCAGCGGAGCTGAAGGAATAATAAACTAGGGAGTTAATTACTAGCTATTAAACTAATTTTAAAGATCTTCTGTAAACGATTGTTGAAATCCATTCCAGTCTTCCTTACCTTGTACACAGAGCCAAAACTGCCTTGTGAGGAGAAAAAACATGTGGACCTTCCTTCTCCAAGACATCCAGCGTCCCCATCAGTGCCCAACAAAATGTTAGCCCTTCTCTTTTTTCTGGGAGAGCCACCTCGCCAATTGAGGCTGCCTTTGCTTCTAAAATGTCTGGCTCCTCAATCCTTCTTAAGACAATCACTCATCTTCAGATCATTACATTAAAGATGCTGGAGTTTGGGTATCACTTAAAAAAGCAGTCTTTGCAGTTACAACTACATAATAAATGTGCTTATTTAGGGGGAAGAATGGACAGTAAGCTACTCTGGTTTCTGTCCCCCACCCCTACCCCCCATCTCTGCTTACTGGTGCAGCTCCTACTTAAAAACAAAATTCAAAGGGTTTGTAAATGTATTCTCTCCACTAAGCCCTCCCTCACCTACCCAGTGTTTAACCCCTCTCTAACCCACCTCGCATTCCTGCTTACTGAAAGCCAACCAAGTTCCAAGGAGATATTGATTTGCAAGCATTGTAAATAGCTGATTGCCATTTGCTTTTCCATCAGTGGAGATATGCTGTCTTGGTATGATAGAGGGGCTCAACGGGCAAAGCTGTTCACTCAGGCACTAACTAAAAGCAAAATTCTACCTGAGCAACCCCCCATTTTCAAAGGACAGTTTATTCTAAAACATGAATTATTTTATAAAGGATATAATTCCCAAAGGCTTGTGAGTGATATCTAAGCCTTTCAATTTCAAACAATGCCCTTAATTTTAGCATCTTTATTATAGGAGAGAACACAACCAGTGGAACAAAAAATGTGTTACTCTGGGAATCCAGCAGGACTGAAAATTTTCAAAGCTGACAGATATCCACAGAGTTGCATCTGTGCCGTTTATGTACCCAGGCTTTATTACAAACCACGAAACTTCCTGTAAGATAGTCCACTGATTGTTGTCCCCCCTCCTTTCCTAAAAATGACCTCATGAGAAAAACATGGGAACAGCTCTCCCTTGGGAGATCCTACAAGCCATCATTATTATGTAGACTGCTGAACCTAGTTAATTGCCTCCTCATTTGAATATTTGGATTCTTCAGAATGTACTGTTGGCACATTAATAAGGGGTCAGAAAGCTATGATGGCAGGTCTCTTTCTCTCTCTCTCTCTCTTTTTTTTAAAGATTGGAATTTTCCCACATGAGAGAAAGATCCTGGGAGGACTGCTTAAATGCCCTGATGGGCTCTAGCGCATGATACCTTTAAGGGAGTTCCTCTGAGGGAGGAGAAGAGGCCAGAGAGAAGAGCGCAGTTACATAACCTGTTACCTAAAACTAAATATTCCACCCCAAGAAGCTGTCCAGATGTTGCAGGAATGAGATGAGGGAAGGGGCTGTGAGAAGGATCAGCTTGCTTGAGAACAATGATGGCTTGGAGACAAGCTGGTGGAGGGATTCATGGTCGGAGGACTGAACATAGCTCTCCGGTGTTCCCCGAGCCGTGAACTCTTTATTAATTACATGAGGTAAATAAACCGTCTGCCAGGATATGACTTTTCACTTCCGTCCAGTGAAAGGACTTCCTTTTGTCTTTATGAATCGGTAACTTTTGTGACTGTTTCAGGGACTTTGAAGGCCCCACAGACAGACAGACCCTCCTTTCAGTTAAGAGACTTGGAAGGCTGGGGCGCCCCCCCTTGGGAGACCAGGAGAACCCGTGCGCACGAGCGCTGAGTGCCACGTTAGTTTTCACTCACGGTCAGAACTCCGTTGGCTGTCAGCCTGGAGCTTTTGAATTGAGCACTGCTGGAATAGAACCTACAGTGTTTGGGGGATGGGGGAGAAAAGAAGACGTCCTCTCCAAGTGTGTTTAACCGTCTCGGATCAGTTACGGCAACAGCGCTTCTCGTCCCTAATCCACTGCCCGCACCCCCTGGTCTCCACGTAGGGCACTCCTGTTAGCGGGTCATGGCCCCGGGGTGTGGGATGGAGTGGGGTGGGGGCGCGCACATGTGGTGGGATCCTGGAGCCGGACTATGGCAGAGCGCGTGGGATGTTGCCGCAGCCAAGCCTACACCCTCTGACTGTCTTCCTCTGCTTTGCAGCAGGAGGAGGTGGAGGAGCGGCTAGTGGGCAGCTGGTGCCCCCCCCCCCCTACAGGCCTCCGGCCCCGGGTTAGCCCCACTCTTCACCGCTCGCTATGATCGCCACCGGCGGCCTCCTGAGGATCTCCGCCCGGAAGCAGGACCCCCTCCGGCCCCCGGGCCCGGTCCCCAAGCGCAAGCGTAAAGCCAAGAAGAGGCGCAAGAACGACGTGGTAGTGGTGAAGGGCAAGCTGAAGCTGTGCTCCGTCTCCGGGCTCATCGCCCTCTGCGGGATCGTGGTGCTGCTGGTGGGCATCGCCCTGGCGGTGGTGGGCTACTGGCCCAAGGCCAGCGGGGCCCACCGGGAGGGGGCTAAGCAGCCGCCGCCGCCGCCGCCGCCGCCCGGGGACAGCGGCTACCGTATCCCCTCCATGACCAACAGCAGCAGCGGGGGCAGCAGAAACCGGTCCAGGACCCCGCCGGGGCCTCCGGAAGGCGTCACCGCCAGTTCGGTGGGCGCGCCCAGGACCACGCCCCCCGCGCGGTCCCCCGCCCCCTCTCCGTCGTCCTCCACGTCGGTGGGCTTCTTCTTCCGCGTCTTCTCGGGCTACCTGCACTCCGACAAGCTCAAGGTCTTCGGGCCCCTCATCATGGGCATTGGCATCTTCCTCTTCATCTGCGCCAACGCCGTGCTCCACGAGAACAGGGACAAGGAGACCAAGATCATCAACCTGCGGGACCTCTACTCCACCGTCATCGACGTACACAGCCTCCGCGCCAAAGACCTGGCGGCCGCCGCCTCGTCCTCCGGGCCCGCCTCGGCGCCCCCCGGGGCCGCGCCGCTCAACGGCTTCCTGGGCTACGTGCAGTCGCGGGGCCTGGAGTTGAAGCTCGGGACCCGCGGCGGCGCCGCCGGGGACGCCTTCGGGGCGGCAGCGATGCTGGCCCGCGGAGCCTGGCCCCACCCCGCGGCCCGGAGCGGGGGTGGCCGGGGGACCTCAGGCGCCGCGTCCCCGCCCGACCTGGCCTCGTCCCCGCGCCGCCCGCGGGAGTCCCCGAGCCTGGCGGAGGCCGTGTACAGCATCTACCGCGAGCGCCCGGGCGTGGCCGGCCGTCGCCGGGCCGCGAGCAGCGGCAGCAGCCCGGCGCCCGGCAGCCCCCCCGAAACCTGGGGGCGCCCGAGCACTGCTAGCTCCCTCGTGGGCTCGTCGCTGAGCGCCTTCGCGCTGCTGCCCCTGCCGGGGGACCGCGACGGGGACGCGGGGGCCGCGAGCCACGGCTGGCAGCGGCCGCCCGGGGAGCGCGGCGCCCGGGAGATCCCGCTCGACCTGAGCCTCGCCGACCTCCGGAGCGCTGCCCGGGGCGGCGCACGCTGGGCGCCTCGCGAGCCGGAGGAGCCGGCGGCCGCGCACACCGCCAGGGGGCAGGGCGGCCGCCTACCCAGGACCGGCAGGCACGCGGCCCTGCGGCGCCGCAGCACCAGCGGGCTGCCGGACTACCGGGCGGCCCAGTCCTCCGAGCCCCCGGCCGCCTCGCGCGGCGCGGACCTGGACTCCAGCCTCCCGGAGCTCGCGGCCTCCCCGGAGCCCCCAGCCCGGTCGGACTCGCCGAGTTCCCAGTCTGATGACCCGTCCTGCAGCAATAAGGGCTACAACCCCCTGCGGGAGACGGGCACCTCCCTGGAGTCGATGGGGGACCTGGGGGCCGGTGGAAACCCCGACGGGGAGGCCGCCACCGCCCCGGAGCCGGAGCAGAGACCCCCGGAGGATCCCGGCCAGGAGGCCCCCGAGGCCGAGCCCTCCCATCCGGTGCAGAGGCAGTTTACAAACAAGGAGAAACTCTACATGATTTCCCGGTCTCACGCCTCAGGGGTCGAGGGAGAACTGGAGAGTGCTGGCATTTAGGAAGAGAGAGAGCGAGAAGATAGGAGAAATGCCCGCAGGAAGTAGGGGGTTTATCCGCGGAAATCGCCCACTACCCAAAGAGCTGCAGAATGTTAGCCTTGAATTGCATTCACGAGATTCCTGTAGATAATTCCAAGCAACTTTTTTTTCAAAGCAAACTAGTCTTATAGGTCCGATGGTGATTGTATGTTCTCTGAAAACCAAATGTATTAAAAGGTCAGCAGTCTAGTTCCTTAGATAAAATTCTCTTAATTTTCTTAGGATGAAAATAATATATTTTTGACAGTAACTGTGCACTTTACTCCAACTTTTTTTTTTTTTTGGATCTCTAATTCCCCTGACCTGTACTCTGCCGCTGGTTTTGTCCCTAGCTGCTCGAGAATGACAAGCTTTCTTCCTTCTGTGCTTTTGGGGAGCATAGAAGGGTTTGTCTCAGTTCTCTGAGAACTGATTTTACTCAGTGAAGTCAAAGCCAAAAGCATGAGTTTGAAGAGATCATACACAGTTCCCTGCCCCACCCCTGTCTGCTCATTCCACCACCCAAAGGCCTCTTTATTTTTGAAAAGGGTATTTACATTTTGCTACTAGGGTATCTCATGGAGATTAGAGGCCAGCATCGAGTGGGACTGTTATCTTCCTCAATTCACTATATCAAGTACACAATACTTTATGGAGTATTATCACACCTGTACTGAAAATAGCATTACCATGAAAAAAATCTTTTTTTTAATAAAACAAGTTTCCAAACAAACAGTTAAACATAATAGTGCCTCATTTTGCCTCAGAACTAATACTTGAACGCATGTAAAGCATGGGGCAGTTCAGCTGGTAAACCTAAGATATTTTGCTATGACACTACTACTGTGATTCAGTGCCATCCTCAGTCATTTCGAGCTTATTTTTAACTTAAATACAGAGTAGAATTGAACGTTTGGGAACATCTCTTTCAAATGAAATATTAAATAAACAGTAGTTTTCAACAATGCTTCTAGTTTACCTTTAGGATTAATCTACAAAGCACCCAGGCTTCATGTTCTTCTGCCATCCTTTGGCAATTGACTATTTGATTTTTGCTTTTAAATTCAAGATCTTGAATCCATGTCCTACAAAGGCTAGCAGGTCGTGTTTTAATAATGTGGTAGGTTGTGTATGCTTGATATTATTAAAAGTCAATTAGTTTTCAAGACCAGTAGACAAACACAGTAGTTAGTATATACCAGTCTGATGTCCTCTCCCGTGGAGCTGAGCCTCATGTATGACTTTTTTTCAGCTTCTCAGAAACAGGTTCTCTAGTTATAGGTAGCTGAGGCTAACATTGCAGGAATTTAAAATATTGATTTTCAAGGAAAATCTTGTCAAAGATGTGGTCCTCTTGATCCCCAGGGGTGAAACAGTGGGTCCCAGAGACAGAATGCAGATCAGGGGTGAAGCTGGACCCCAGCTTTGGGCATTTGCTGGCTGTGTAGCCATGAACAGGTCACAAATGCTGGGTTTCTGTGATCTCATCTATAAAAGGGGGATAACTAGACATACCAAGGGCTTCCCCAATGGCTCAATGGGTAAAGAATCTGCCTGCAATGCAGGAGACACAGGAGATGAGGGTTGGATCCCTGAGTTGGGAAGATCCTCTGGAAAAGGAAATGGCAAGCCTCTCCAGTATTCTTGCCTGGAGAATCCCATGGACAGAGGAGCCTGGTGGGCTGGTAGTCCATTGGGTCGCAGAGTCGGACATGACTGAGTGACTAAAAACCACCAGACATTCCACATAGAGCTATGAGGAGTGGGACAAGGAGGTTATGTGGACAGAGCCTGATCGAAAGCTTGGTTCAGAGCAGTACTCAAAGACAGTAGTTACTGAGACTGTTATCATGATAACAGTGTCTGAATGCATGCTGCAGGAGAGTGGGCCTCCCTCCTACTAAGCTCTAGAAAGCCTGGGCTCAAATCTGGAAGATTCACTTACTATCTGTGTAACCTTAGGCAAATCGCTTAATTCTTCTGGGCCTCTAGTGGATGATACAATCTCTATGATTGCCTTCAGCTCGAAAAGCTTTACTTAAATCAGGGTATTTGTTTTGTCCCGGATACAATCCTGTCATATTTGCACAGACAACTTTGCCAAGTGAACATAATACTTCGTCAACTCCATTTAGTGTCACATTCTGCGATCAGTTTTTAAAGGACCTAATTTACTCCCAGATTGAATCTGCATTATGCTCATAACACACTTTAAAGCTGAGGATTAATTTGTTTGACTCTTTCATAGAGCGAAAGTGAGTTTCCTCTAGTAAGAGTGACAAACAAAACCATACCGTCAGGTAGTGTTAAATTTCAAGTCTCAATTATTTTATGGCCCTTAACCAAAGTATTTAAAAATCTCCTCAGTTTTCTTCTCAGTTATCTTGCACACTGGGTACTTCATATACTGAGAGAATCTGATGAGTTGTCTAAAAGGAAAAACATTCTAGTGCTCAAAAATGCTGTTCTAGTCCTCAAAAAATACACTATCAGATGTTTAGCAAATAATAAACCCACAGCCTCTTAGTATGACTACATAGGGGTGGGCAGAACATTCATATCTTACAAACTTCAGAAAATTCAGTCCCACCAATTGCCTAGACTTAACAGCGCTGATTGCCTCATGATATTAATCAGAGTAAATAAAATTGCCTCATGATATTAATCAGAGTAAATAAAAACTTCTAGCTCACACTGATCTAGATACAGGCCCTCTGAAATTGAGTAACTTCAGCAAACTAATTTAGCTCAGTATCAAGTCACATCTCTCTTAACTACTGAGCAATTTAAATGGATTTTTTTTTTAACCTGGAAATAAAGGATGAGCCCAATTTTCCAAATCTTGGGAGGAGCTAGGCTGTCATCAGACCTCAGAAGGAATCCTCTGCAGTTATGATCATAGTGGTGCATGATCCTTCCTGTTCACAGAAGCAGAGGTCTTCTCCAATAATAATGTTAAATGTTTACTTACTACTTTCTATGAACCAAGTTATCTTCTGCACACTCTAGACATTGATCTCAATAACTCCCTACTCAGCCCTCACTCAGCTCTATGGAGATAGGGTTATTATTATACCCACTTTACAGAGAAAGACACAAGACATAATGGAGTACTCACCCAGGTTGCACAGCTGGCGCACGGTGGAGCCAGGATTTACACAGTGTTGAGGATTATCTGTACATATTGGCATATGCCAGGCTGAAGGTGGCATTTCTAGAGACCATCAAAATACTGTCTACGTTTTTAGCGTCCTGTTTGATTCCTTTCCAGAAACCACTGTTGGGGATATCCAGGGAAGAATCAGAATGCACAGCCAGTTAAAATCTGGACTTTGCATTTAAGTCTTCAGACTGGGATAGACAAAGCTGTTTTAAAGTCAACTTTGCATCGTTTGTTGAAGAGATCTTAGAGATGACAGAATCAGCCCCCTCCTTAATTTATACATGAGGTCACTAAGAACTAGAAAGACAGAGTCATTTGTTCGAAGGCAAACAAACAGCAGTGGCAGGACTAGAATGTTAAAAAGAATTGTAATAATTGGCATACGCATTGCCTCACATCCTGAATTTCTATCAGATTACTCAGCATCTCTGGGTCTCCATTTCCTTCTTCAGACAGTGGGAATAACAACTGTGCCCCCCCCGACAGGACTGGATTAAATGAATTCACACCTGTGCAAAGGGCTTACAACCAGCTTGGAAGGTAGAGAGTATTATAAAAAGTTTTTAGAGCTTTATTTAAAATAGAATCAACTGCTAAACAGAATGATTTCATATGACCTTCCTGTTTATTAACAGAATAATGTTAGGTTTGAAATCTAGAGAGTAAGGCAACATGGCATGGCGGCTGGAAGCCTGACTTGGGGTTTGGTTCGGAACACGGGACCTGGGGTCCACATCTGTTCAATGGAAATACTCTTGGAATTAATTATTTAATTAAACTACATAAACTAACATCTGTGAAGGACTTAGAACAACTCCGGGGCACAAATAAACCTTTGGTAAATGTTAACTACTGTTATTAAAGGCAAAATAGAAAAAAGGTAATTAGTAGGCTAAATTTACTGCTCAGTTGTTAGGGACAATCATTTAAACTTACTATACTGGGAAAAAAATCTGTATAATTTAGACATGTTAGAAAAAAGAGAATTTAAAAAGAGAGAACGGAGGCCCCTGCAATGGCCCCCAATAGACCATGGGATGAATGAGTACTGGATGTGTATTCCTCATGGTCTGGCATCATAATATTTTATAACAAGCAATGGCTATGCAAACCAGCTTACTTGGCTGGTTTTGGCCACCATTATTTCATTTCTGTTTATGGTGGGCTGGTGACATCAAAGAGGCCGAGCTAGTTCCTTCCTACCCTTCCCACCCCCCACTCCCACCCCCATGGTCCCAGTCCCTTTCTATGAGGGGAGCCAGCATGGGAGAAAATAAGGAGCCCGGTGCTTGTGGGTTTTCAGAACCATGTCAACAACAGTTCTTTATATACTAGTCTTTCTTGAGTCATTTTGTGTAGTTTTTAATGATGGAATTTTGAAACTTTTTAGAGAACTTAAAAAGAAAAAAAAAACTCCTGCCAATTACATTAAATTAGAAACAAAGTATGAATTTGCATTTTAATCAGAATAGTATTTTTTTGCCAAGATATAAAAACATAAATATATACAAATACATTTTACAGTCACATAAGGAACAGGATTGATCTTCGTGGAATTTGTTTTCTTTAGACTCAGGCCATTGTCTGATTGATTTAGGACACAAAATCATCGGTGAATATTTAAATTTTTGAATGACAAACTCTGAAAAGCATTCTAAGGCTTTTCTCCCTTCATTTCTCTTAGGGAAATCATCTTTTAGGTCCTCTCTTCAAAAAGTATGACTTCCATTTAACAGATATGAAAATTCTATGTGATTTAAGTCACCAGCTTCCCTGGTAAAGAATCTGCCTGCAATGCAAGAGGCCCAGGTTCCATTCCCAGGTTGGGAAGATCCCCCAGAGAAGAGAATGGCAACTCACTTCAGTATTCTTGCCTGGAGAATTCCATGGACAGAGGAGCCTAGTAGGCTACAGTCCATGGGGTCTTAAAGAGTCGGACACAACTGAGCAACTAACACTTTCAGTTAAGTCACCACAAACTGAGAGTCCATTTGTACTAATAATTTTAGTCAAACAGCTGCCCGACACCTCCAAAGACCTGGGGAACAACCTCTTCCGGTGTGCTAATTTTCTGCAGTGGCAGAAAAGCCCTGGGCTGGTGATGGGTCCCTCTGGGCAAGAACCACAGCAGGAGCTATAAATGGCCCAACCCTGGGAATTTAGGTTGCATCCCTGAGTCAGGGTTCTTTCATGTTTCTAGAATCTCAGATATATTTATTCAAGTTTAAATAGGCTTCTGAAAACCCTCACCCCAGCAACAGTGCCAGCCTGGAATATGGCCCTTTATGGCAAACAGAATGTTTGGCTAAACCAGTACTAAGACAATAGTTGTTGTTGTTGTTGTTTTCCCTATGCTCATAATGTTACTGTCAAAAGACTAAAAAAGCTTAAGCACATCCACCTAGAGCATCATAAAGCCCATGCCCCGTCTCAGCACCTGTGTCACTTTACCTAAGCTTCTGATCCTACACTGTGACCAAGGCCACTAAGGGTGAGACGGTTGACTGTCAACCCCAAGAGAGGAAAAAAGTGGGCAGATCCAGGTGCGGAAGAGCTGACATCCTGCAAAAAGACAGAAAAGATAAAGTTAAGCTGGGAAAGCTTTTCTGTTTCACAAACAAGCACTTAGTTACACTTGTTTACAGATTATTTGTATGTAGACAAGTGTTTTAAAATGAAACATTATGGTAACTTTTCAGTTCAGTTCAGTTGCTCAGTGGTATCCCACTCTTAGGGACCCCATGGATTGCAGCATGCCAGGCTTCTCTGTCCCTCACCAACTCCCAGAGTTTACTCAAACTCATGCTCATTGAGTCGGTGATGCCATCCAACCATCTCATCCTCTGTCATCCCCTTTTCCTCCTGCCTTCAATCTTTCCCAGCATCAGGGTCTTTTCCAATGAGTCAGTTCTTCGCATCAAGTGGCCAAAGTATTAGAGTTTCAGCTTCAGCATCATTCCTTCCAAAGAATATTCAGGACTGATTTCCTTTAGGATGGACTGGGTGGATCTCCTTGCAGTCCAAGGGACTCTCAAGAGTCTTCTCCAACACCACAGTTCAGTTCTTCAGTGCTCACCTTTCTTTATAAGCCAAGTGTTTTAAAATGAAACATTATGGTAACTTTTAGTCCTTAGAAAATACTATTTCAGCAATGTAGCTGAATATTTTCCAATATTTAAGAANGGCCCCTGCAATGGCCCCCAATAGACCATGGGATGAATGAGTACTGGATGTGTATTCCTCATGGTCTGGCATCATAATATTTTATAACAAGCAATGGCTATGCAAACCAGCTTACTTGGCTGGTTTTGGCCACCATTATTTCATTTCTGTTTATGGTGGGCTGGTGACATCAAAGAGGCCGAGCTAGTTCCTTCCTACCCTTCCCACCCCCCACTCCCACCCCCATGGTCCCAGTCCCTTTCTATGAGGGGAGCCAGCATGGGAGAAAATAAGGAGCCCGGTGCTTGTGGGTTTTCAGAACCATGTCAACAACAGTTCTTTATATACTAGTCTTTCTTGAGTCATTTTGTGTAGTTTTTAATGATGGAATTTTGAAACTTTTTAGAGAACTTAAAAAGAAAAAAAAAACTCCTGCCAATTACATTAAATTAGAAACAAAGTATGAATTTGCATTTTAATCAGAATAGTATTTTTTTGCCAAGATATAAAAACATAAATATATACAAATACATTTTACAGTCACATAAGGAACAGGATTGATCTTCGTGGAATTTGTTTTCTTTAGACTCAGGCCATTGTCTGATTGATTTAGGACACAAAATCATCGGTGAATATTTAAATTTTTGAATGACAAACTCTGAAAAGCATTCTAAGGCTTTTCTCCCTTCATTTCTCTTAGGGAAATCATCTTTTAGGTCCTCTCTTCAAAAAGTATGACTTCCATTTAACAGATATGAAAATTCTATGTGATTTAAGTCACCAGCTTCCCTGGTAAAGAATCTGCCTGCAATGCAAGAGGCCCAGGTTCCATTCCCAGGTTGGGAAGATCCCCCAGAGAAGAGAATGGCAACTCACTTCAGTATTCTTGCCTGGAGAATTCCATGGACAGAGGAGCCTAGTAGGCTACAGTCCATGGGGTCTTAAAGAGTCGGACACAACTGAGCAACTAACACTTTCAGTTAAGTCACCACAAACTGAGAGTCCATTTGTACTAATAATTTTAGTCAAACAGCTGCCCGACACCTCCAAAGACCTGGGGAACAACCTCTTCCGGTGTGCTAATTTTCTGCAGTGGCAGAAAAGCCCTGGGCTGGTGATGGGTCCCTCTGGGCAAGAACCACAGCAGGAGCTATAAATGGCCCAACCCTGGGAATTTAGGTTGCATCCCTGAGTCAGGGTTCTTTCATGTTTCTAGAATCTCAGATATATTTATTCAAGTTTAAATAGGCTTCTGAAAACCCTCACCCCAGCAACAGTGCCAGCCTGGAATATGGCCCTTTATGGCAAACAGAATGTTTGGCTAAACCAGTACTAAGACAATAGTTGTTGTTGTTGTTGTTTTCCCTATGCTCATAATGTTACTGTCAAAAGACTAAAAAAGCTTAAGCACATCCACCTAGAGCATCATAAAGCCCATGCCCCGTCTCAGCACCTGTGTCACTTTACCTAAGCTTCTGATCCTACACTGTGACCAAGGCCACTAAGGGTGAGACGGTTGACTGTCAACCCCAAGAGAGGAAAAAAGTGGGCAGATCCAGGTGCGGAAGAGCTGACATCCTGCAAAAAGACAGAAAAGATAAAGTTAAGCTGGGAAAGCTTTTCTGTTTCACAAACAAGCACTTAGTTACACTTGTTTACAGATTATTTGTATGTAGACAAGTGTTTTAAAATGAAACATTATGGTAACTTTTCAGTTCAGTTCAGTTGCTCAGTGGTATCCCACTCTTAGGGACCCCATGGATTGCAGCATGCCAGGCTTCTCTGTCCCTCACCAACTCCCAGAGTTTACTCAAACTCATGCTCATTGAGTCGGTGATGCCATCCAACCATCTCATCCTCTGTCATCCCCTTTTCCTCCTGCCTTCAATCTTTCCCAGCATCAGGGTCTTTTCCAATGAGTCAGTTCTTCGCATCAAGTGGCCAAAGTATTAGAGTTTCAGCTTCAGCATCATTCCTTCCAAAGAATATTCAGGACTGATTTCCTTTAGGATGGACTGGGTGGATCTCCTTGCAGTCCAAGGGACTCTCAAGAGTCTTCTCCAACACCACAGTTCAGTTCTTCAGTGCTCACCTTTCTTTATAAGCCAAGTGTTTTAAAATGAAACATTATGGTAACTTTTAGTCCTTAGAAAATACTATTTCAGCAATGTAGCTGAATATTTTCCAATATTTAAGAAATTCAAACTAACTATGTATTATTGAAATTAATCCGCTTGATACTAGGGACTGTTAAAATCCTAATAATGTTTAATAATGGAAGGAGAGAAACTTATCTGCATGTTTATAAAGAATTGTTTTCTGATGAGAAACTCAAGTACCTTTAAACTATATTTATGCTTTCAAAGGGAGAAATTACACAAGTTGTTGTAACTGGTCTGTTAGGTCCATCAAAGCTAGAGAGGCCAAAAAACTGCTTTGTCTCACTGTAGGACTTTGACCATTGCTTTACGTGATAATTGCCTGACTCCATTTTACATAGCTTACAACTCAAGAGAAAACAATTTCACCTGTAGGAACAAACAACTTTAGCTGAAGCCGCTGTCCGCTGAGTAACCAAATTCATTTTCAGATCAGTTCAGATTTTTAGGGCCTCTATGGTCCTCAGATGGTAAAGAATCTGCCTGAAATGCAAGAGACCTGGGTTCCATCCCTGGGTCAGGAAGATCCCCTGGAGAAGGGAATGGCAACCCACTTCAGTATTCTTGCCTGGAAAATCCCACAGACAGAGGAGCCTGGGGGGCTATAGTCCATAGGTTGCAAAGAGTCTAACACACACACACATAGGAAGCAGGTAGGCACGGTGCAAGGTGGGAAGGCTGGAACTTAATGAAGCAAAGACAGTTCCAGAACACGGGGTTTGCGATTGTGTTGTTGATACAGGCACATGACCAGTTTCAGTACAATGTAAGAAATATGAGCGCTATGACATGGACCCTGCAGCTGAATCTCAAGAAATGAAGAAAGTGTCAGCTGGTGCAAAATGGTACAATAGGTGTATCAAACAGCAGGACCAGCCTGAGCAACTGTGTGAAGGCAAAAATGCAACTGAACAAGCTAGACTGTCATAACACAACATCACAACATAATATGTCTTTTCCGGAGAATTCCCCAAATTGCAGAGAGTGACCTGTTTCAAAACAATGAAAAACAACAACAAAACTATCTATCTATGTATGGGTAGGTTGACAGACAGATATCTGCTTCTATAAGTAGTAGAAGCATTTTGGGGATTAAGATTAAAGTGATTTGGGCATTAAAGTACTCAAAAAGTATATTCTATACCATTTGGTATTTATTAGACTTTTAATTTGGTTCCCTGGTGGTTCAGATGGTAAAGAATCTGCATGCAGTGCAGGAGACCTGGGTTCAATCCCTGGGTCGGGAAGATCCCCTGGAGAAGGGAATGACTCTCTTTATGGAGAAGGAAATAGCAACCCACTGCAGTATTCTTGCCTGGAGAATCCCATGGACTGAGGAGCCTGGTGGGCTACAGTTCATGGAGTTGCAAAGAGTTGGACATGACTTAGCAACTAAACCAACCTCTCTTTATGAGCAAAAATTACTTTTTGCTGAATCATATAATGCTTTTACAATAACGTTTATAAATCACTTAAATGTTCAGTCCTGGATATAACTTCTCTCAGTGTGGCTGAAGGGGATAAGACAGGGGTGGGGACTCCACAGCGCTATGTGTGTGTTTCCAGCAAGGTGGACGTCGTGTTGATCACCTGCCCTGAGGACTGGGAACAGGAACTCGGGGCTATTTTATCAAGGCCACAGGGCACTTTCAGGAATCTAGACATGACAACTCAATGTATTTCTACATTCATTTGCAACATCATCTGTATCAATGCAGAAGTAATTTATCTTTGTTAAGAAAGCATCCCATTCCTATTTTTTCACACCCATGTTCATAGCAAAGCAAAAGATAACCTAGCTGTGCTGATGCAAATAAGAACAAGATAAATCTGAATATCTTTATGATTTGGCACCGAAAGGCTAAGCTTTTAAATTTCTAAGTAGCCAGTCATTTGAGGATAGTTACTGAAACCAGATTCAGCCAGAATAATGGTTTAAATGAAGTGAAGTCGCTCAGTCGTGTCCGACTCTTTGCGACCCCATGGACTGTAGCCTACTAGGCTCTTCTGTCCATGGGATTTTCCATGCAATAGTCCTGGAGTGGATTGCCATTTCCTTCTCCAGGGGATCTTCCCAACCCAGGGATCGAACCCAGGTCTCCTGCATTGTAGACAGACACTTTACCATCTGAGCCACCAAATGCAACCTAATACTTCATTTACACATAAAACTGCAAACTAAAAGATGGGGGGGAAACCTACTTTTTCAATACAAATATTCTAATAAAGTAAAAAAAAAAAACCAAAAACCAGTATTATTTTATTTGCATTTCTCACATTTTGATGTCTTTGAAATCTTTTTAGTGGGTAAATGGTCAAAACAAAAGTATAAAATGTGTTCTTTTCTCTAATCCATCAAAGTAAGAATTTTACATTACTGATCAAGTTCAACAGATATTATCAACTGCAGTGTCATCATCAGAGCCATTAAAGAACTCTTTCACACAGATATATTTATTGGTAAGAGATTTAAAATTTGAAAATACTGGGAGCTAAAATGCTGTAGTTAATATGGCCTGGCAAATGATGTCAGGAAGAAAATAGAATTCTGGATAGAGCAAGAAAATTCAAAAGACTAATTTGGTGACCTAAATGCTAATCCTTCTGCTTATATAACCACACATCTCAATGTGTTTGGAGCACAAAATATTATTTCACTGCTTGCACATTTTATTGTACAGTTCCTTCCATTTGTATTCCTAACTTCATTTCAGCTTTATGCCTAGGAACATTTCCTGATTTATTAGTCTTGCTTGGGATTACTATCTTAGGGGAAAAAAGAATGCATTTATAATGAAAAGTCATAATAATAATAATGTATATGATAATAATTATAATAGGCTTAAAGGAACCCAAAGAATTATCTGAGTACTTTACTAATAATATAGTAATTATTTGTGCCCATTTTAAAAAATGTCTTCTCAGAGAGTAAATTGAATGATATCTTCTTAAAACATGTGCTGCCAAAACACAATTAAAATGCGTGTTTGCAACATCTGCGTTTCTTAATGCCATGAATGTTAGACCCTAAAAACTTTCTTTTATTTTTATCATGTATTCCAAGTCGAGATTTAGGGGTGGATGCTTTCCAAGATTTCTTTTATTATAAAGTAAATGAAAGAAGAAATTTAATAATGCTATAACTGCTTTTTTTTTAATGCCAGCTTTGATTAAGTCAATGGCAATTAAACATAACACTTACAGATAAATTGAACAGAGAATCTGGCTAGCCTGTGAGGATGAATCATCTTCAATAGAATTACCAAATAATAGTAAAAAATTAAGTAAATAAAATGATATGAAAAGAAAAAACTTCTTTCAGGCATGAATAGGGCCATGAGTAAAAATAATCCGAGTTGATGAGTGGCAATTTCTAATGCAGCCTAACTTTAGAAAATTATTTGGTGATTGTGTAAATGTGACATGCCTGAAAAATGTTAATTAAACTGGTTTTACACAATGGTTGAGATGTATAATTATTTAGCCATGCTCCCACAGTCATTTGGAAGGAAACTGCAAGTTCCAACTCTAAAAGGCTCGTATGGATTCTAAGCCCTGGAGCTGGTGGTTGAAAGCAAAGCCTTTTCTATCCCCTGAAAATGATGAGGTCCCAGAAGTGTCACAGTTGTGTTTCATTCATCTGTGATTTCATTTACTCCTGATAAGAAGAACAGCATTAAGAACAATCAGGTCTAACCTTAAATGCTTTCTCTCTGGTGCAGGGTCGTTCAGCATACTTAATTCACGGAAGAACAACAGTGATAAGGTATTAAACCAGGTCTCAGAATAAATAGCCCAGCCATCGTATCTCCTGATTTATAAGAGCTCTGTGCAATCCATCTTCAAGACAGAGGAAGGAGGGATGGTTGGGAAAAACGAGCCCGAGGACCTCTTAAAATCTGGGGTATTTGTACCATTATGTCCTGAAGTTTCAGGCTGCTGAAATGAAAGTTAGGATTGATGGTAGAATGATCAAGTGGGAGGATTCCTGGGTCTTTGAGTAGAAGTGACAGAGGAAGGGAGATCTCGGATGTGTTCACGTGTGCCCCTGTGGTCCTGCTCCAACATGGAGCAAGGTCATGTTTGCAACTTACTTGAGATCATGTATGCTTTACCTTGACATCTATGGACAAAAACAGCATAGCCAGAAAACCCTTGCTTCAAGCAGATAATAGTTCTTATGATATAGATGGCAACCTTAAGAAAATCACCAAATAGCAAGACTTCATTTCTATGTCACAGAATACTGTCGCAGCCCAGGCTTAGGAGAAATGGTGCTCATATTTATAAGTAGCAAGGTGGATATGTAAGCCTCCATGGCCACCTCAGATACTGTATTTTTATTTTCCTGTCGTGTAGTGGGTATTCTCCTTACGCATCCTATAGTCACTATTATGAACCTCAGTGAAGACCTAAATGCTTTAGTAGCTCTGGGCCTTGCCAAGTGGGCTTAACGAAACTAGAAAGAAGCCCTGAAAGTAAACCAAAGCAAACAAATGTCAATTTTACAGGCCCTGGAACTGACTGCAGACCAAATTTGCATAATTAAATTAAAATAGGAATGATTCATTGTGCAACTAACTTGCTCAGTTTGAATAGACAGGATTTTCCCCCCCTAGACTCTAATTAGAAAATTCAGAGATGGTCACAATAAATTTTGAAAGAGCTCATGTTTGATCGAATGCACGCCAGTTGGGGGCATTTTTAAGGGAAGATTTGCTGGGAAGAGTATTTAAAGAACTCAGCATGTCACACTGAAAAGTCACTGGTGGGGATCCCACACTTGACATGAACTTGCTTTTCTCTGATTTAGTCTTTCTAGAACCAGTCTATGAACTTCTCGAATTTCAAGGCGGAATATAATCCTTAGCAAAGCTCAGCAATGGTTAGATAGCATTACCGACTCAATGGACATGAGTTTGAGCAAACTCTGAAAGATAGAGGAGGACAGAAGAGCCTGGCGTGCTGCAGCTTACCGACTGAACAACAATATAGACACAGCAAGAGCGACACAAATTTTATCTGATAACACTATTTCACACACTCTATTTAAACAGCATCAGTAACATTCACTTCAATTCGGGTTTTCCATAGACCACAATAAAAGGTTCAAGGTTGGGTCTAATTGGCATAAACATGGTGGGAATTTTACCACTGTTGAAGGATGAATCATCTGATGTAGGTTAAAAACCATCTATCCAGCTTTATCCTTATTGAACACCTCCATTGATCCTTGTGAAATCTTCTCTGAACTGCTTTGTGCTAGAATTACTCTGGTGAGCAATTCCAAAACCATTTTCAACAGGAGAGTCAGTCTTTAAAATTTATCAACACCCCATTTTCAGACTGCTTCATGTAAAATCACTTTCTCATGCTTCTATTCCTAGGTGACTCAGAGAGCTTCTCATTTGAGTTACAATTTTACATTTTTCTGCACCTTGCTCCCCCTACCGTTGAGAAGATGTCTCTGCTCCTGAAAGTTAAAATAAATGCCACGTTTCAAGGTATTCTATGCTTTTTCTGTAAAGGTTGTGCCCTGCCCGGGTGCTCCTTGGTCAAAATGTGAGGCAAGCTAGATAAGAAACATTTCTATCACGACGATGCCCACCAACATCAATAAGCCCAGTCTGTAATCTTTCTGAATTATTTTACGTAGCTAGGCTCACATCCTGACCATGTGAACAAACATTCACTGCAAGGGTCACTGCCAGTTTTTCTCGATCTATGTTACCAAGGCTGATCACCTTTCCCATTACTGTCACTTTTATTTGTCCATTTATTCTGCAGATATCTATCATAACTCTCACTTTCAGACCGAGTGGTTAAGAGAGAAATATGAAAAGGATGTACTTCTTGAGCTTGGACTATCATATTCTAGTGGCAGACAGTGACATGCAGACAAATAGATTTACTATGTGACAAGTGGAGTGTAGCCAGGCTACTGTCCCACCAGGCTCCCCTGTCCATGGCATTTCCCAGCCTGGAATACTGGAGTGGGTTGCCATTTCCTCCTCCAGAGGATCTTCCCAACCGAGGGATTGGACCCAGGTCTCCCACATTGCAGGCAGATTCTTTACCATCTGAGCCACCAGGGAATATACATATACATATGTCTATATATACATATAATATCCATTGTTAAGAACGTGCATTTTCAGCTCTGAGCTAAACCCCCAAATTTTGTCACCTGTAAAACTGTACCTACTTCAAAAGGTTTTCGAGGGAAATAAAGTACATAAGGTATATAAGGCCCTGTGTCTGGCCTATAGTTGGTGATCAATAAATGCCAGCTATTTTGACCAATCACCTGATAGCTTCCCTGGTGGCTCAGTTGGTTAAAGGATCCACCTGCAACACGGGAGACCTGGGTTCATTCCCTGCGTTGAGAAGATCCCCTGGAGAAGGGAAAGGCTACCCACTCCAGTATTCTGGCCTGGAGAATTCCATGGACTGTATAGTGCATGGGGTCTATACAAAGAGTTGGACACGACTGAGTGACTCTCACTTTCACTGTGACCGATCACCAGCGGTTGTCTGGGTTTCCTGAGATGGGCATCTTCCCTCATCACTTTGGAACTCAAAATTCCTTCAGTTGGCTTGAGAAAGTATTTTGAGTGAGGCAAGACTCTGGTGTATCAACACCCCCATGGCTGCACCACCACGCATCTGGGGGTGGGCCAGGCCCTGCTGCTGTCCCCCAGGGTCATCAGTCTGGAAGAGTTGATGTGGGGTGGAGGAGAGCAAAGGCCAAACCTCAGACCCCAGCATCTCTGCATCTGTGTAAGCGCACCACACCATCCCAGGATGATGGCAGCCTCTTTACTTCCTCCTTCTGCAAATCGGTCTTTCAGCCAAGTCCTAACTCAGAATTATACAGCACAGAACATTCTAGAAGAGAAAGATCCAGCTTGACTGAGTTGACACAGTTGAGAAAACAACAGTCTATCTGCCATTGACTTGCCATTCAATACACCTCTTGGATCATATTTAACTTCCAGATAAAGACTGAAAAATATCATGCTTCTACCTAACATAATACAATCATGTCACCGAAAATACCGAGCCCCCCACCCCCAACATGCTGGACCTGGTGAAATGGGCTCACCTGGCCACATGTGTTTAACCATTTGAAAAACAAAGAACACTGAAGCACATGCTTTGTTTAAAGATGAGAGCCTGAGTCTGCCGGGAGATCTTTCAATGTTAAATTATTTTCAATCCACATCTTCTTCTTGGTGCCGGGTCCTTGGGTTCTTGAAGTATAGGAAGAGGTCTCTGACTGTTGAGGAACAAGTCTAAACCCTTCTAACAGAATGCATGCATCTCAAAGATCTGATTCGACCTTTGAAGTCTTACAGCTGGGGTGAATGACAGGCCAGTACAGTAAAACAACCCCTGGGGAGGTTAACAGACACCTGTCTGGTGACTTCAATAGCACTCTCACCCCCAGAACTTAAGGACCTAAGCCACCATGTTAATAAAAATGAAATTTTAAATCACATACATGAGCTTTTAAAAACCAAGGCACATAATACCACAGCCCGGTTCTGAAGAACAGAAGTGAACAAATGTTGCATGGCTAGTGTTAACAAATGTAGATTAGGGGGTCATTCTAGGGACAAGGGCTTACCAGGTGGACCTACTGATTAAGAATTCGACTGCCAATGCAGGGGTTGCAAGAGATGGGGGTTCGATCCCTGCATTGGAAAGATCCCCTCAGAAGGAAATGGCAACCCACTCCAGTGTTCTTGCCTGGAGAATCCCATGGACAGAGGAGCCTGAAGGGCTACAGTTCATGGGGTCACAAGAGTCAGGCATGACTGAGTGACTGGGTGTGCACGAGCGTGCGCGCACACACACACACACACACACACACACACACACATTAGAGACAAGGAAGCTGGGATATGAACCAACAGGAAAAGCTGATGAGGGGTGAAGAGGAGAGAGAAAAAAGGAAAAAAGACTTTGCAGCTTTCCAAAGGAAGTTCTTATTTGCTGTAACTATTTCTATAGCTGCTACATTTCCGCTGTGTTGTGATTATTTATAGATGTCAAAAGAGTCTTTCTCATGGGTAGGTTCCAATTAAAATCTGGCAGCAATTCATCAGGGCTGTGAAGACAGCGCCGTAGCTGTTGTTAGCGTTGTCACATAACTTGTGCAACCTGGCTCCGGTTTCCCAAATCGGCTTCTTGTTTTCAGTGACAAAGAAATTTGGGGAGCCCTTCCTCTCTAAGGCGAGCGGTGAAAGGGCTTTGCTCTGGGTCTCATAATCCTGCTGGAGTCCTGCTGGAGGTTTTGACCACTGGCCCCTCTGTGGGTCAGGTTCTGTAAACAGAACATTCTCCCCCCATATTATGTTCCTTCTTTTTGGAGCAAAGTGTATTTTCAGTGGAATGTGAATTTCCTCTCAGCTCCTTACAGTTCACTGATGCCTGGCAACATCAAAGAACCGAGGCGACAAAATGGGATGCTTTCTGAACACCAAGATGCTGGGTCCTTCAGTCTCTTTCAAGAAATAATGGTGTCAGCAACACCTCTCAGCTGACATTAGCATCATCACAAACAGCCCCGACGAGCTGGAAAGAAAGCTGGGTTGTTAAAGGATGGGCATAGATGCCATCTGCAAACCAGAAATGCATCCAGCATTTGGAGACGTTAAGATGGCCTGTTCTTCGCTAATGATTAACTACATCTCTGGTATTTGGGAGAAGGGAACAGTGAAGAAAAAAACTGAAAATGTATTATTGCTTGGGAAGAAATTATTGTTGAAATTACAAAGAGCTGCCATAGAACATGCTGCTAAGTCGCTTCAGTCGTGTCCGACTCTGTGCGACCCCAGAGACGGCAGCCCACCAGGCTCCCCTGTCCCTGGGATTCTCCAGGCAGGAACACTGGAGTGGGTTGCCATTTCCTTCTCCAACACATGAAAGTGAAAGTGAAGTCGCTCAGTCATGTCCGACCCTCAGCGACCCCATGGACTGCAGCCCACCAGGCTCCGCCCATGGGATTTTCCAGGCAAGAGCACTGGAGTGGGGCACCATTGCCATATAATATACCACTCCACAAATATGACCCCAAACTGTGCGACTTAGGAATGTCACAGGTGAT
The DNA here is from genome assembly GCA_006410675.1 of Oreotragus oreotragus. Lineage (NCBI taxonomy): Eukaryota > Metazoa > Chordata > Mammalia > Artiodactyla > Bovidae > Oreotragus > Oreotragus oreotragus. Next base: position 125,518 of record SJYX01011035.1, on the reverse strand, counting down.
CAATCTTTTAAGTATGTGAACAGAAATGAAGTAACTCACATCCTAGGGACCCGGAAAATGCTTCTTCCACGCCCATCCACAGACTGAACTCTTGTCCCTTGTCACTGGAAGTGGCTCCACGAGCTTGTCCTGGCCCCACAGAGCCCGAAGAAGTCACTGGATGTGGCTGTGGGCAACAAAAAAGAAGAAGAAGGGAAGGAGGGAAGGAGGACGGCAAGAGAGAGTCCACGTGTGATGGGGCAGTTCACATTGCTCAGCAGAGGGGCCCCAAATCCATCCACCCTTTGGCAGGGGAACCCATTGCTCTGACCAGGTGAGTTAGTCCCCATGGAGATATTAACTTACATAAGCAGACCTGGGTCAGTGTTGTCCTGACAAAGTAGGTGCCGACACCAAGAAAGAGAGAATCCATCTTAGGAAAAGAAATCCACACCTTCAACAGATCAGTGATTCTCTCCTGGGCGAGATATGGTCTCCTTTTTGGGGACACTTGGCGAGGTCCTGGGGTAGCTCTGCTGTCACTGCTGGGGTGTGAGGATGCTTCTGGCATCTGGTGGACAGAGGTCAGGAATGCTGCTACGATCTTACGATGCTCAGGAGAGTCCTCTCTCTGCCCCGCCTCCCCGCTCCCCACCCCACTTGACAAAGATTTAATTGTCTCTAAATGTTGATTAGTGCCCCGAACAAGAAACCCTGTGCTACATTAGATATGGCCCCAAATGTTTTGCCGCTTCTTCCCACGGTGGCTGACCTGGATCAATCGCAGGCAGTGGAAGTGATGCTCACATTCCTGAGCTGAGGTCCCAGGAGGCCTGTTAGCTTCTGCCCCTTCTGCCTGAGACCACTTGCCAGGTTATCTTGGGATATTGCTCTGAGACCATCATGGCTGGAAGAAGCCCAAGATGAAAGATCAAATAGATAGAAAGACTGTCCTAGTTGCGCCCAGGCATCCCACAGCCACTGCACAGCACGGTGAGAAAGGGTAACCAGTTGTTTTACATCCCTAGGGTCTGGCTGGTATGCCACACAGCTATTGGAACTAACTTGGATGGGGGGATGCACAAAGCTTACTTTCCCCGGCGTTCTCCAAGCCACAGTCCACCAGATCTTTACCACAAACCTGCCGGAAGTGATCCCAGAGAGGACGGCAGCTAAAGCTCCTTTGACTTCAGTGATGAAACCAAACCAATGAAATTCTGGGGGAAATACGCACCACTAGTGCAGACTTTTTAACTACCACTGGGTCCTGCTCTCCCAGTTCACGCAAGTCTGCACCAATTGGGGTATGCTGAGGGGAGAGAAGAGATAGCAAAACAATAGCATGGAATTGAGATCTCCGTTAAACCATGATGTGGTTACATCCATCCTAAATTCTGCATGTGGCTGTCTGGAAAACTCCAGAAGAGGCTGGTATTCTGTTCATACACCAGGAGAATGGGGACTGCACACCCCAGGACATCTCTGTGGTCACTCACTCCCAGGTAAACCCAACACTCAGCAGGATGCCAAGGACCAGAAGGATGCAGCGTGAAGGGGGCTGGGGCTGGAGAAGGCAGAGCTCGGCCAGCCTTCCACACGCTGTGGGCAGAGGATCACAGCCACTGACGATACTGTGATCAGTCTGTCCTCAACCCACTTCTGTCCTCAACCCACTTCTGTCCCTTGCCTGCTTTCTGAGCCGTCGAGTCTGCCTGCCCCAAGTCATGCAGCCCGAGGAATCAGCTGCGGACTTCCCACCACCCCCAAGCTACCCCGAGCTCCAGACACTGTTGTCTGTGGCCAGAAGCAGGGCGCGGGGGGAGCTGTGAGTCAGGAGCTTCATCATGCCACGGGCGTCTTCGGAAGCTGCAGTGAAGAACGAGGAGTTCCGCTTTGGGGAGAACTCACTATGCGGAGCCTCTGCAGGGAGCAGGGTTGACTGTGGTCCGCGTGGTCCCCTTGGGGCCACCCCTGCTGTGTGCTCTGGGTCTGGTGGAGGAGACCTGGGAGCCCTGGTCCTTCCCAGAGCTGAGGAGGGGGCCAGGAGAGCCGGGAAGGAGGCACGCCGCTGTGGAGCAGGGGCAGATGGATCATGTCTTTGAGGGAATGAGAGCTGCAGGCAAATCTCCCAATCCTGCCTGGCACCCGGGATCAGATGGCTTTCAGTTTCCTTAGGCTTCTGGACCTTGCTGTACTGGTTACACCCTGGAATTGCCTGGACCTGCTGCAGACAGTGAGACAGAAATTGCCAGGGGAGGGATCCTGGCATCAGTGGCTCCTAATGTGCAGGTATTAGTTTTTTTGTTCACTTGTTGGAGGGAAGCTACCATTCTTTCCTTCTTCTGGGCTGAGGCTCTTACCTTCTTCAGCCCCTGGACAGCTCACCATGGGCTCCACCCTCAAGTTAGCGCCAAAGAAACTCACAAGCCTCAGCGCCCTCTGGTGTCAGTTATGACACTGTTCAGTTCTGAAGGAAAACTCAATGCAGTCATTGAAGAAAAATTAGAAGATAAAGATACACAGAAGGAAAAAAAATACACAAATAATTTGCATTGCTGAATGTTAATGATGTATATATATACTCACGTAATTTTTTGATACATTTTCTTCTTTAGAAAAATGGAACTAATTATATTGTCTTGTTAACCTTTTACTTAATAAACTATGAATGCATTTTGAGGCAAATAAATTTACCATTCTATACCATTTTAATTCCTCATACAATGGAATGGCATTTCAAGGCAGTAACAGTAAAACTATGTGACATTTACTGAGCACACAGTGTGTGCCAGAAACTATGGGATGTACTTGACATCACTAATCTCATTTTATATTTACAACACCCCCATAAAGTAGGGATCATAATTATTCTCATTCTATACAGGAAGGTATTGATGTTACAGAGGATTGATGATTTTTCCAAGTGGTGGAACCAGAATCAGACATAAACATTTCACTCTATTGCCATTGTTATTTGTTGTTTCCTTTGCAGATCATAAATTGTACCTTGTAACACAAACATACACAAACACACACACACACACGTGTGGTCATGGGTCATTCCTTACTCCTTATGCTAGGACCCTGTATGAGTTCACAGATTAAGGGGTATGCATTTTAATGATCTATCACAAAACTTTTCTCCACAGATAGCCAAAGCTATTTTCTCTGTGTTTGCTTATACTGCTTGAACAAGTGTGTTTGTTTTAATCTATTCCGAATTCAATAGGACTTTAGCAAACCAACCCGCCCCTCCCCAATCCCCACCTCATATCTGGTCTGCTGTAGAACTGGATGTTGTAAGTCTAATAAATGGCAGTTACTATTATCAATGATTCAGAAAACACAGCTTCTCTATCACGTGATGGCATGGAATCCAGTCCTAGTGCGCTGAGAGATTCATACACCGTAGTCAAAGAAACTAACAAACGTAACTGATTGCTGCTGGTTTCACAGGGTTTTGAATCAGCATTTTAGAAACTGGAATTAGGTCTACATAATGTAAACGTGTTTCGACGCAGCTGCCATTTCAGATTCAGATGATGGAACGTGGTCCAGAGAAAGGAGCACACAGGTTACGTTTGTTCAACAGTGTTGGGCTAAGGCCGCTTGCGATGCTATTTCCTGGGGCAGGAGTCTGCTGCCAGTTCACATCAGAACACGCAGAGAGCATGACGGGGCGATGACCTTTCTGACTCTCCAAGATTCTTCCTTCCTCTCCTCCCCTCCCTTTTCTCCTCCCACTAGCTGACAAAATTATACCCACATCTTCAGCTGAAACTCCAAAGGAGCACAGACAATTTAGCAAAGAGGTTCAAGAATCACTGACCCTCCAGTATCAGAAATTTCCAAGACAGAAAAGAACAGCCCTTTTCAGTAGGAACTAGAATGGTCTGTAGCATTTCCTAGGTGCTAGAATAAGCAATCCACTTGATGTCCTCATAATAAGAAGTGCCCTTCTCTCACTCCCCTCAGATATGAATTATTAAAGTCTCTTATTGTTCCTCTGTAAGTCCTGTATATAATGCAGAACTCATCTGGATAAAAAGGGGAGAAAGCAGCTGGAAGTGGCAAAAACAATAGTAATAATGCATCTGGAGCTTACAACTCCCACCAACAGTAAAATCATTTCTTGTACTTTCGTACGACAATGTTTTTCCCCATTTCATTTCCATCTTGGGCACAAGGTAATTACCCTTCAGAGATACCTCGGGAGCGGCTATGAGAATGTCTAATAATTTTTAGTGTATTTGCCTCTCCACATTCTTTCTGACGCTTTCTCACGCACACCTGCCATGAAACCTGGGCTGAGGATGACTTCATCAAATATTAAATACTGTTTTTGGCCTGCACCAAGTGTTGGTCCTACACAAAACCCTCAAATGGTGGGGGCATCCAGGAGGGCAGCCCCATTCTTTCTGAGCCACAAAGGGCTCCTTGCGAAAGTCACCCTGTCGATGTTCCGCTGGTCCCCTGTGAGCTCTGCCTGCAGCCTGTCCAATCTGAACAATTGCTTCAATAGCATCTCTAATAAGGGTTTCCACGGAAACTCGAGACAATATATTTGTGGATTAGAGATAATCTTCACGGCTTATAAAACTTGTTCACCAGTCAACAGTAATTCAAAATGAGAGGGAAAAGGAGGGAGCATGTGTCATAGCCTTCTACTCCTTTCCCCCAGATCCATTCCTTTGCTTTGATGGGCATAATGAAGATGCAAGATTTTAACCTATTTTATATTCACTTCGGAAGTTTCCCCTTCTATAATTTTTAAATTGCCTTGAAAAATCTCAGGGACCATTGGTTTCTCTATTAGTGCCACCTGCTGGTCTGGATATTCTAGTTCTGGTTTGTAAGCTTCAATACACTGAAGAAAACTCAGACTTTTCTAAGTTACAGATTTTTAAAGTAATAAAAAAAATCTTTGCCCAGAGATTTTGTTAAAAGAATTTTACTTCACAGGCACCTGATATTTGTCATATTTCCATTTTACTTAACTCCAAAAGCAATAATTACCAGTCATTCATATGTCTATTCATGTCTATGTTATACTACTTTGTATTGTATATTATTATAATGTATTAAGGCTGACAGGTTGACTTTTTATTTCCCTTGATATTTTGGAAAGTTAATGTTACTGTGTAATTCTATAATCTCTAAGAAGTGAAGTGAAGTCGCTCAGTCGTGTCCTACTCTTTGCGACCCCATGGACAATAGCCTATCAGGCTCCTCCATCCATGGGATTCTCCAGGCAAGGATACTGGAGTGGTTCCTTCTCCAGGGGATCTCCACGACCCAGGGATCGAACCTGGGTCTCCTGCATTGGAGGCAGATGCTTTAACCTCTGAGCCACCAGGGAAGCAAGTATCAAATCTACAGGATAAAAAAAATTTGATTATATGGACATTTCCTATGCGACTTAGATGAACTCTACTCAGCGTCAGAAAGTAAGTTACATTTAACTCAGACACAATTAAACAGGTGGATTTTGAACTGGTGAATCTTGTTTCCAAGTATTTAGTCATAGAGATACCATATATAGCTATCAGTGGGGCTTCCCTGGTGGCTTGGTGGTAACAAATCCACCTGCCAATGCAGGAAACTCAAATTAGATCCCTGAGTCAGGAAGATTCCCTGGCAAAGGAAATGGCAACCCACTCCAGTATTCTTGCCTGGGAAATCCCATGGACAGAAGAGCCTGGTGGGCTACAGCCCACGGGGACACAGAAGAATCAGACATGACTTAGCAACTAAACAACATCAGTTCAGTTCAGTCGCTCAGTCGTGTCCGACTCTTTGCGACCCCATGAATCGCAGCACGCCAGGCCTCCCTGTCCATCACCAGCTCCCGGAGTTCACTCAGACTCATGTCCATCAAGTCAGTGATGCCGCCCAGCCATCTCATCCTCGGTCGTCCCCTTCTCCTCCTGCCCCCAACCCCTCCCAGCATCAGAGTCTTTTCCAGTGAGTCAGCTCTTCGTGTGAGGTGGCCAAAGTAGTGGAGTTTCAGCTTTAGCATCATTCCTTCCAAAGAAATCCCAGGGCTGATCTCCTTCAGAATGGACTGGTTGGATCTCCTTGCAGTCCAAAGGACTCTCAAGAGTCTTCTCCAACACCACAGTTCAAAAGCATCAATTTGGCACTCAGCCTTCTTCACAGTCCAACTCTCACATCATACATGACCACAGGAAAAACCATAGCCTTGACTAGACGGACCTTAGTCGGCAAAGTAATGTCTCTGCTTTTGAATATGCTATCCAGGTTGGTCATAACTTTTCTTCCAAGGAGTAAGCGTCTTTTAATTTCATGGCTGCAGTCACCATCTGCAGTGATTCTGGAGCACAAAAAAATAAAGTCTGACACAGTTTCCCCATCTATTTCCCAAGAAGTGATGGGACCAGATGCCATGATCTTCGTTTTCTGAATGTTGAGCTTTAAGCCAACATAGTTATCAGCAATTTTTCCCCTTAGTTATCTGTAGTCTATAATGGCGGCTTTCCGATATTTCAAATGTTCATGACTTTTAACTACTGTATCATTTCAAATACATTCCTCCCCACTAAGTGAAATCCAGGTGGCTTTCCCACAAAGGGCGTCTCTGCCCCTCTGCACTTGCTGCCCAGCCCTGTGAGACACCCAGTGGTCTGCCAGCTGTGCTTTGCCACGTGCAGCAGCCCCATGGTAAGCCGAGCCCTGGCACACGCCCTCCTGCTTCCCTGCTCACTGCTGAGATATAATTTATGTTGACTCAGCTCTTCACCAATTGCCATCTGTCAGCTCTGCCCTCTCTCCTCCCTTCCCTCCTCCCTTCAGTGCATTTGGCTGAACTGGCAGGATCTGGCTGAGAGCAAAGGCTCTCCATCAGTAGTGAAGATCCCATTTTAAATTAACACCTCATTCATGAACTGCCTTCCTTCAGTCTTGACGACAGCAATATTGTCATCTGGCTTCTCAGCATCCTCCGCTACCCAGGAAACAGAGTGTCAGTGCCTACTGACCTCTCTGCCTTCTGGGACCGGACTGAGATGCACTTCGCATCTGTATCTTCAGAACAATCCGTCTTTGTTGGTGTCCTGTGATCTTGCTTTATGCTTCCAGAAGCCTGTTATTTGGAACATTCACAGTGATGGCATCCAGATGCCTGCTGCTTCTTGTCCCTGGAGCACAGATCAGTTTTGCTGAAGATTTCTGCCCCAAAGGGACTGTCACCATAGTCTTTACATAGATCGGAACAAATCTTTCTATAGCCGTGGAATATGTGAGTCGCTCAGTCATGTCTGTCTCTTTGCTACTCCATGGACTGTAGCCCACCAGGATCCTCTGTCCATGGGATTCTCCAGGCAAGAATTCTGGAGTGGGTTGCCATTCCCTTCTTCAGGGGATCTTTCCGACCCAGGGATAAAATCTGGGTCTCTTGCATGGCAGGCAGATTCTTTACTGTCTGAGCCACCAGGGAAGCCCACTGGAATATAGGGGAAGTTATTTAATGCTAATTAAAAAGTAGACAAGCGTCATTTAATTAATAAGAATATAAAGCATGATGAAAAGCTCTAAGTCTTATCTAAAATTAAGCATAAGTTAAAAAAAAACTTAAATGTTTTTAGAGGTGCTTTCCCTAGGCCAAGATTTCTCAACCTCAACACTACTGATATTTTGGGGCCAAATAATTCTGTTGGAGGTGGGGCACACCCTGTGCATTGTGGGAAGTTTAGCAGCATCCCTGAAGGCCAGGAATACTTCTGTCTTCTGTGTGTGACAAACAAGAAGATCTCTAGACATTGCTATGAGTCCCTTGAGGGGCACACCTAATCCCCTGTTGAGAATCATAGCCATTACACATGGACATTAATGAAAGAAAACACTAAGATACATGCCAGAAATCCAGGTGAGTTTACTTAGGTTGCAAACAACCTCCCTGTAAGAGAAATGTCAAAGCAATTGAGACATGACACAAAAACTTAGACCTCAGAACTGGACAGGAAGATGAAAATATTTCTTCCAACAATGGAGAGCCGAGATATAACTCACCATCACGGACTCTGGACGTTCTCCCAGCAAAGTTTGGGGCGTGAACACAGAACTCATCAGGCAAATCTTCTAACAGATATGTCTCCAAGTACCCTGTTCTTATTTACAGGAAATCAGGAACCGGGGGAAACTGGTCATGAGTCACTGTTGGTAGCTAACTGCTATCGGAACCAGTGGTCTCCTGGGCAGAGTCTAAGAGTCAGAAGGAGGGAAAGCGTCTCCAGTGGGCTGTGCTGCCACGCTCAGTGGCCTCCTGGCTGCCTGCCCCCCTGGCTGGGCGGGCCCTTCCTCCATAGTCTCAGCCAGCACCCCCTGCCTTAATCACCCCATCTCCATCTCCACCTCTTCTCTTCTGCCTCCCTGTCCCACTTTGAAGGACCCTTGTGATTACACTGGGTTTACCAGGATAATCCAGCATAATCTTCCTTTCTTACCATCATCTGACCAGAAACTTTAATTCCATCTGCCACCTTAATTCCCCTTTTCCATGTAGTCTAACATATTCGCAGTTTCTGAGGATCAGAATGTGGGTATCCATCTTTTGGGGGCCATTATCCTGCCTACCCAGGTGGCTCGGTGGTAAAGAACCTGCCTGCCAGTGCAGGAGATTGAGGAGACATGGGTTCACTCCCTGGGTCAGGAAGATCCCCTGGAGTAGGAAATGGCAACCCACTCCAGTATTCTAGCCTGGGAAATCCCAGGAACAGAGGAGCCTGGCAGGCTACAGTCCAGGGGGTCGCAAAGAGTCGGGACAGGACTGAAGCGCCTGATCACACACACACATCCTGCCTACCGTGTGCTGTGCTTAGCTGCTCAGTCATGCCCGACTCTTTGTGACCCCATAGACTATATGGCCTGCCAGGCTCCTCTGTCCATGGGGATTCTCCAGGCAAGAATACTGGAGTGGTTTGCCATGCCCTCTTCCAGGGGATCTTCCCAACCCAAGACTCACAGATGNCTTAGCTGCTCAGTCATGCCCGACTCTTTGTGACCCCATAGACTATATGGCCTGCCAGGCTCCTCTGTCCATGGGGATTCTCCAGGCAAGAATACTGGAGTGGTTTGCCATGCCCTCTTCCAGGGGATCTTCCCAACCCAAGACTCACAGATGCCTGCTCAAGTCAGTGGACAGAAGTGGGATATTTGCAGAGTCTCAATGTCTCTCCAAAAGAGGTTTATTAACTACAAAGAGATAAATGATGACTTCGCACTGGAGAATTGCAGATCACACCACCCTTACCAAGTGATCAAGGGCAACGTCACCACCAGTGTAAGACCCATCAGCACGGTGAGCCCTTGTTATAGTACACTGAGATAAGTACATCACTCCTGCAGTGTTGGCTAAAAATATATAGACTCAATCTAAAGAGAAAACACCCGATAAACCTAAATTGAGGGACCATCTGCGAAAGTCAGTACCTTCAAGTGTCAGTGTTATCAAACACCAAGACGGAGGAGTTCTCACAGACTGGGGAGGCTCAGGCAACATGACAATTACAAAAATATGAGGTGGAATCCTGGAGCAGGAAAAGAACATCGCTGATAAGGTCTCGTGGCATCCAAATGACGCCTGCCGTTTGGTGGACAACAACGTGCAAATGTGGATTCTTAGTTTTGGCAATCAGACTCTGTTTTCCACACAATGTGAACATAGAAAAAGCACTGCGAGAGGTATGCAGGCTCCCTCTGCGTTGTTCTCTAAACTTCTCTGTGAATCTAAAATGATTTCAAAATCAAATTTAAAAGACAAAAAAAAAAAAAAA
>SJYX01011035.1:55579-108392 GCA_006410675.1 Oreotragus oreotragus | reverse complement strand
GGGGGGGGGGGGGGTGGATGAATAATTATGGCTGATTCACATTGTTGTATGGCAGAAACCAACACAACACTGTAAAAATTTAAAAACAACAAAAAGAAAGTGTGGGCAAAACAGCAGGGCTCTACTGCTTGAAGCTGCTGCTACTGAGACCAGGATCAGGGTGTCGCGCCCAGAAGAGCTGGGAGCCCCTCTGTGGTGCCAGACTTCCTCCTTTAGCTCAGTGCCGTAGGCTTGTAGGTTTAGGGAGGGTGGAACAGGGCTTAGAGAGGGAATGATTCAAGGAATTCAATAGCTACTTGGAACAGCATCTGGAATCGTAGCTCCTGCTGGCACTCTTTTTCTCTGGTATTGCCCTTTCTGTGATGCTCATTGAAAACACATTTATACGCCAAAGAATAAATGAAAGCAGCGGAAAAGGAGCTCAGTCATGAGGATTCAATCAACATAATTATCAGGCTTCTGCACCAAGCTGCTCTGGAGGTTCAAGGACCATCAGGTGGGATTCCAAACCTCTGCTGCCTGTGACAGTTTCACCAACAGCTCCCTCCAGAATGTGGGGGTAAACAAGGGATTTATAAACAGTTACTGAAATGGGGCACAGGGCTCTATCATCACCTTAATTCCAATCCTCTAGGCAAAATGACTGATCAATTGAATCCATCAAAGTTATTTATACACTGAAGAGTCCAAGCTAGCATAGGTCCATTTATTGTGGGGCCACATAAAATGACTTGTTATAACAAATCTCTCTCTAACTGAGGCATCCTCACCTCCATCCTCAGCCTGGCTGACATGCTAGGGATCCTGCTTCTGCATTCTTATGCCCCCTTACCTTTCACCTGCCACTCGCCACCCTCAACATCAGCATCCATTCAAGGACTTCTCAGTAGAGCCTCATTGCTGCTCAGGAACGTTCTCACAGCAGCTTTAAGCATCTCTGTTTGTCTCCAGAAGCTGGATTTGTGGAGGGCCAGCCCTGCACTGCAGTCTGCACACTCATGTAGGGTCCCTGCCAGAGTGGTCTGGATGGCACATACAAGCAGCAGGTCCTGGTGCCCAGAAATAGGTCCTGTGCGTGTGGCCTGCACACCAAGTCCTGTCTGATTGTTTGTGACCCCATGGACTTACCCTGCCAGGCTCCTCTGTCCATGGGACTTTCCAGGCAAGAAAACTGGAGTGGCTTGCCATTCCCTTCTCCAGGGGACGTTCCCCACCCAGGGATTGAACCCGTGTCTCTTGTGTCTCCTGCACTGGCAGGTGGATTATTTTTCCACTGGAAACCCCAGTCAGACTCTTCATATATGCAAACGTGAGCAATGGGGACCTAGAACTGGCCTCTAGGTTTCCGTAAGACAACTCCAACCAAGAAGGCAGCATTTTTTAAAAGTAGACAGGAAAAGGTACAACTTTTCTTTCCTAAGAAAGCCCTTAGGAAAAATGCCTCCTAATCCTTCTGAAGTTTCTACCAGCAGCAGGTCAATAGTGGCTTCTTAAAAAGCTTAAGTAGCTTAAGAAAACACTCTCCTGGAAAGGTAATATGGGTAGCAACTTATTACGTGTACTTATTCCAGAGTTCAACAGGCAGATAGAACTGATGGCTTCATCCTGACTTTGGGTCCATGCGAGGAGGTTTATAAACCGTCGCAGGGAACTGACTGCCAGGGTTTTAGCGACAAAGGCACAAGTGACCGCCTGACAAGCTTATCAAAGGCCGTTCCTATCCCTTCTCCTTTGCCTTCCTTCCACCTAACAGGTACAGATGAAACCCTGGGTAATGATTAGTCAGATCCACTTGACCTGCCCTTACTAATCAAGGTCCTTTGCATCATAGCTGCAAAGAGCTCTCATATCCTCGCAGCTGCATGGAGCCTTAAAATGAGCCGGTTGCCTGAGTTGTTTTCCAGAAACTTAGATCAGCTGCATCTGTTTGGAACCTGGCTGGTTTAAGACTGGATGGGACCCTCGGCCCTCCCAACTGGGCATGCGCGAGTGTCTGTGACCTTTGACCTCCCGAGCACCCGACTCCCTGTTTTGAACACGTGAAACTGTGGCTGAGCTGCGCCTGCGCAGAATGAGGTGGATGCACCTGTTTCCCATCACCTTACCCCCTCTCTCCAAGCTCCCCGTACCTGGGTCGCCAGCTCATCCCATAAATATCCCCATTCCCCTGCCTCTGGGAGGATACATTGAAGACTTTTTTCTCCGGTCTTTGGCCGCTTTGTGCATAAGCTTTCCTTCTGTTGCTAATTTTGGGGGTTCAGTGGTTTGGTTCGCTGGGTGTGGAAGCAAAACGAACCTGGTTCGGTAGTGGGGTGACCCCTGGTCTGGACTTTCTAGTCTATGCTGTCATAGGGACTTCAAACAAACTCACTGTCTAGCTGAATCTACTTAGCCAAGTCGTCAGCGTGAGGGAAGTGTTTTAAAATGACTCCTAATACTTAGCCATTTTCAACAGAGACAAGTTTTGTATAGACCTAGGTACCTGGGGAAAAAAACTTGGCTTTCCTGGGTGGCTCAGCAGTAAAGAACTTGCCAACAATGTAGGAGCCGCAGGAGACATGGGTTTGATCCCTGGGTTGGGAAGATCCCCTGGAGAAGGAAATGGCAACCCACTCCAGTATTCTTGCCTGGAAAATCCCATGAACAGAGGATTCTGGTGGGCTGCAGTCCGTGGGGTCGCAAAGAGTCCCACACAACTTAGCGGACTAAGCCACAACCTGCAGAAAAAATTAAAAAAAACTTGCAACCTAGTAATTTAAAAACCAGTCTACCAACCTTTTTAATGTGGGAGGAAGCTGTTGTCGTTCTCTTTTTCTTTAGGAGAAGTCGTTTCATAAAGAAGTAGCTAAATGAGTAGGAACTTAGGCTCAAAATCGGACTATTGGCGTTCCAAACCCTCCCTTTCCAATTTGGTTGTGTGTGTGTGACCCAGAGCTCCTTAAAATTTATTTGTTAAAGATGTAAGTGATTCCTACAACGAGGGGGGTTTGGGTGTGAGTCAATGTGTGCCTAGAACTCTACTTGGCACTTAGCAAATTTTTGTTGTAATAATTGAAGTGACCCTTTCTGAATCTGGGTGGGGATTTTTGCTAAGACAACAAAGAAAATAATTTCCCTTATTCCCAAGGGAAGGGAAAATGAAGCAGCAGCAACTGTCATCAGCTGTGCTCAATGGGAAAGGCTTCTGTGAATATGTTCCCTGTACACGCGAAGAGTCCAAAGTATCAAGAAGACCTCCAGCGTACCTCTTTCATCTCACCCAAGCTACTTCCGGAGGCATCAGAAATAAAACCTATGGTGACTTCACCAAGATGGGGAAGGGGGCGGCAGGGAATAACCACTTCCTGCTTTATGGGGCAGGCAGTTATTTAGGGAGAACAAATGTGCCGCTCCAGGTTCACCTGGTGAGCCATGAACCTGAGNAAAAAAAAAAAAAAAAAAACACGTTCACCGCCTATCTGTTCTCACCCCTTCACAGACTTTAATCTCCTTCCACCTGGAAGCCCTTCTCACTGCTCTCAAGTGACACAAAAATAAAAATTTGATTTAAAGTTCACTCTGTGGAAAGCAAGGACAGGTGGGTGGAAAATATTTCTCATTTATCTTCTGTAATAAGGCCTGCTGAGGTTTGGGGTACAAATACTGAGTCAACACAGGGCCTCTGGCTTGCCTGTTTTGAATAGTCTCACTCTTTAAGCCATCAGATTTATTCCACAGCCCTGTAGAAGGTCCAGGGATTTGAAGGTGACTTGATTAACTTAATCATTACTGCACAATGATTCCATTTTTATCACTGACACACTGAACAGCCTGTTTTCAAATAGAAGCTTCAAGTATTTCATGGTGGGACTTCTCTGGTGGACTACTGGTTAAGAATCTGCACTTCCATTGCAGAGGGAACAGGTTCAACCCCTGATTGTGGAACTAAGATCCCAGATGCTGTGTGGGCTGACCAAAAAGTTAAAAAAAAAAAATTGGTCAGTATTTTACCTTCCTGACTGTTTTGGAGAAGGAAATGGCAGCCCATTGCCGTATTCTTCCCTGGGAAACCCCATGGACAGAGGAGCTGGGCAGGCTACAGTCCATGGGGTTGCAAGAGCAGGACGAAACTTAGCGACTAAACCACCATATCATTTTTTCTTGGTATTTTGTCTCAAAAAGAACATGGCTAAAATCCCTAAGCTTATGCTTTAGTAACAGACCCGATGGATTGCATTCACTTAATTGCTCCAAGATGATTAAAGAAAAGCTGCCAAATTGATTACTGAGTAGTCTTTCACATTGCTCATATTCATCACATTCATTGATCACCATCCTGCCTCTTCTTGACATGAGGAAAATGGAGGTTTGAGTCACATTATGAAAGAAAAATCTACTTCGACCTATTTTTCTTCACCATAACTGCCTACTTGCAGTCTTGCTGCCTGGTTGGTGAATGCCATTGACATTAACAGTTGATGCAGGTATTGTAACCAAAATACTAAGAAATCACCACCAAGGCAGCTAAACTAGATTAATGGCCAAGGGAACATGATGTTCTGCTGGGCACCCTCCGCTCAGTCTCTAATTCATTTGGTCTAATTAACTATTTTCTGTAAGCTGAAGTTCCCTCCATATTTTCCATTGACAACTTGCTGCTGAACAGACAGGCGTAAAGAAAGCAATTTAGAGCCAAAGATTTAGTGGTGCTAGTATTTGACTTTCCTTCCTTTTAAATACTATACTTTGGGGCTTCCCAGGTATCAGTAGTGGTAAAGAACCCACCTATTAGTGCAGGAGATATAAGAGACAAAGGTTTGATCCCTGGGTTGGAAAGATCCCCTGGAGGAGGATGTAGTAACCAACTCCATTATTTTTGCCTGGAGAATCCCACAGAGAGAGAAGCCTGGTGAGCTGTGGTCCATAGGGTCACAAACAGGAACAACTGAAGCAATGTAGTATGCATGCATAGTATACTTCATTTGTGCCCACAATCAGTACACATCCAGCTCCCTGACAGGTATACTGATTGTGAGAATTCCTCTTAAGTGTGAGTTCCAAATGCCTACCAAAAAAAGAAGGGGAGCCGAGGGTTATAACTAAACATATTTCCTTAAGTGACTTATTAAAGCTATTGAAATTGGGGAAATATAATTGCAATGAAGTGTGTATACAGTGAAAAGAATTCTCAGGTTTGACTATCACATCGGTCTTGAGCTGAGTGTTGATAACAGGGATCTAAATCTTCTCTTTTGGGATCAGCGTTCAATGCAGCTTGGAATCTCATTATGTACAACTCTCTGGAGCTTTCAATCTTATCCAGAATCTACAGTCACACAAGCAGAGAAAGAAAAGAAAAATTCACATTGCTTCAGTCATAGAGTAGCTTATGTAACCAAGACATATCGTACTGTTTTCTAGATGAGTTGATGAAGGCAGAGGTGACTGAGCATCGGTCTACCTGGGAGAAGCAAATAGATACAACATCAGGCACTAGCCAGTGGCAAAGAGCATTTGAAGATTTGGGATGGGAAGGCAGAGCTCTGAACAGTCACAGCCGCATGATGAGGATCTTGAACCACTTTCTGTAAGAAACCAAGAGGAAAACAAAGGCATAGCCGGCATTCCACCAGCTCGGGGCTGGGAAGGTAAGGAAGCAGAGGGCCCTCCACTGTGCTCATCTGGGATGTTTCGGTAGTGCTCACTGGGGTCCTGAATTTAAATATGTGTTTTTCTTAATTATTTTTCAAACTGAAGTGTGAGATCCCCTGGAGGAGGGCATGGCAACCCACTCCAGTATGCTTGCCTGGAGAATCCCACGGACAGAGGAGCCTGGTGGGCTACAGTCCATGGGGTGGCAAAAGAGTTGGACGCGACTGAGCACGCATGCACTACGTGCTATACAGTAAGGCCTTGGTGTTTATCCATCCTATATGTCATAGTTGCATCTGCTAACCCCCAATTCCCAGTCCTTGCTTGGGAAGCTGATAAGCTGCCCTCCCTGATACACCCCTGTGCTTCCCGAAAGCACAGGGTGATTTTCACCTACAGGAGCATAAGGGGGAGAGGTTGCTTGCTGCCCAGGTCTCCCCCAGCACTGACCTTCGGTCTCTACGTCTCATCCACTAAGCAGCGACTGCCCTCCAGCCACCAGAAGGCTGCTGCCTTGCTATAGCACTTCGATTCCACCCTCTGATTTTAATGCCTGCATGAACCTATTTAAACCAGCCTGTTCCAAATTTGCCTGCCACCTGTACACATCTCTTTTCTAAGAAAAATCACCTGCATTTAAGGCAGCCAGCCGTACACACAGGCAGATGGATGACTGTCTGAAATTTAGAAATGGAGTTCCCTGACCTCAAATATTACACCATTCCCCAGTCTCCTGACTTTTTCAGCTCAAAGTCCTTTATTCGGGTTAAAACAACACTTCTTAAAGGCTTAAATTAAACATATTACTTGGAATGGGAATTGCTCTAAGTTATTCAAGTTTATTAATACATCAGCAAGGATTAGTTTTTCTGATTAGAAAAGTACCTCCTTCAAATACATTATCCTAAAAGACTAGAATATACTCTTTTGATTGGTTGTTTGGAGTAGGGGAAGGGGTGAGAAAATACCTAGCACCCAAGATTTTAACCAGAGAAGGATGAATGGCCTATCAGCTGAGTGCGTTCCTAGTGTCAGGGGCTTAAAAAAATATTTGGCTGCACTGGGTCTCAGTTGTGGCATGTGGGGTCTAGTTCCCTGATTAGGGATCAAACTTGGGCCCCCTGCATTGGGAACGCAGAGTCCCAGCCACTGGACTACCTGGGAAGTCCCATGTCAGGTGCTTACATATTTTAATCTTTACAACAACTTTATGAGATAAGTTTTAGCATCCTTGGCTTACAAATAAGGAAACTAAAATTCAGGCATCCTAAATGACTCTAAGTAGGGGCAGAGCCAAGAGGTGAGACCTAGGTCTTACACTCCAGCGTCAGTGCTCCACCAAAGTCTAAGAGAAGGGAGGGTACCGATGGGTACCAACCCACAATTGTTGTTCAGGCGATAAGTCATGTCTGACTCTTTGCCACCCCATGGACTGCAACACACCATGTTCAAAGGAAGGCTTCCCCGTCCTTCACTATCTCCCGGAGCTTGCTCAGACTCACCTCCATTGAGCCGGTGATGCCCTCCAACTGTCTCATCCTCTGTCTCTTCTCCTCCTGCCCTCACTCCTTCCCAGCATCAGGGTCTTTTCCAGTCAGCTGGCTCTTCACATTAGGTGGCCAAAGTATTGGAGCTTCAGCATCAGTCCTTCCAGTGAATATTCAGGGTTGATGTCCTCTAGGATAATCCCACAATAGTCTCTGTCTTTCCCATTCTTCCACACTTCTAAGAGGAAGGAGGCAAAATAACTGCAAATTCTCTGGCAGTTTAGGTGACAGCGGGTCTGTGTAGAGAGAGAGCGCTTATCAAGATACTGTTGTAAAATGATGGGAATGCTATGTCTTGATTCAACGTTGCTTATACGTATGTCCTAACTTATCTAACTATGCACTTAGCATCTGTGTTTTTGACAGCGTACAATTATAATATCGAAGCAGGTCCTAAGCTTTACTGAAATTGAACACGTCCAGGAGCCTACACTAGATATTCCCTGTTGGTTAGAACAGAGAAAAACAATTTCCACATTGAAGGGAAAGGAAAGATCTATAAGACCTATANAGCGTACAATTATAATATCGAAGCAGGTCCTAAGCTTTACTGAAATTGAACACGTCCAGGAGCCTACACTAGATATTCCCTGTTGGTTAGAACAGAGAAAAACAATTTCCACATTGAAGGGAAAGGAAAGATCTATAAGACCTATAGGTCCCATGGATATCAAGAAAAAGGGTTTAATAGGGTCCATGGGAGTTCACATTCCTTCTGAAATCCTCCACCTGAACATAATGACAACTATGGCAGGCATTCATGCAGAAAAATGTCCCTATGATGATGGACCTAGATAAAGAAAATCAATATTAATTTGATAAGCATTAATTTATAATCCAAAATCCAAAGGAAATTCATGCATCCCTTGAATGTCAAATTCATTAAACAAATAGCGCTAATCAGATTCTCTTCTACAAGTCTAAGTAGACTAACATAAGACTTCTGGAGCAATGCTTATAGAACAATGTAATTATTGCGGTCTTCATACAGTTGCCTGTTAATTGACTATTGAAATTGAAAAGCATTTCCATAATTAATCTCCTGCCATTTTCCGATTAAAAATTTGATAGAGTGAATCTGATGCATCTTCCAAAGCAACTGAGGGTAATAACTTGTTTCAGGGAACAAATATTTTCTCAGGCAAACCAGGAGAGTTTTCTGATCAATATTTAGCTTTTTTGAAATCCTATGCACAGAGGGAGTTAAGTGAAAACAGCATGAAAGCATTGTTTCAAGCTTATCTTTGAATAGGTTGAAAAAGAAGAAATTTGGAAGGGAAGAAAAAACTCCGTGTGATAGATACACTGTACAGTTTGTCCAGACAGCTCAAGACAAGCCCTGAAGCTGAACAACATCCCAATTGCAATAGTAGCTCTTTACCCATCAAGGTGTTAAATTCACTCTGGACCACCCAAGGTACCAAAGTCTTAAGAACAGACAATTGTTGTTGACCAACTGTTTGCAATTTGAAGAATGCCATGATGACTGCCTACTCTTTCCTAATGACTCAACTCTTTAATTTAGTCAAAATCAACCACACAAATGTTGTCTTATTTTATCCTCCAAAGATAGGCACTCAGAAAACTCACAAGACTCTGAAGAAAGGAAGAGGAAGTCAAGAGCTGGCTTGTTACCATTAAAATATCACCTATTAAGAAACGAATAAGTTAGGTGAATGCATTTTTGATCACCATTTTGGAGCTGGGCTGGGCTCTGAGATGACAAGACAGGAAACTTGTCAAAGGAGAACTGGAGAAGAGAGGGGAGATGTATAAAGCCCAGGACATGGTCCAAGCTGCAACATGAGACTTCAGTCTGTACCCTTGGAGGGTCGTATGGTCCATGCGGTGAATACCAGAAAGGGGCAACTTAAGGGGTGCCCAATTTTACTTTCCGAAAGGGTTGGCCCATGCCTTTAACATGCAGAGAATGATAGCCAGTGTTGGGTTTCAAGGGCAGCTGTTCACAGTATCTCAGCTCCCTGTAAGGTGACAGAGACTAGGAATAAAAAGACTCAGATTCAAGCTTTAGATTTTCTACCATTGTCTATCATAATGTTGATGCTTTTGAACTGTGGTGTTGGAGAAGACTTGTGAGAGTCCCTTGGATTGCAAGGAGATCCAACCAGTCCATCCTAAAGGAAATCAGTCCTGAATATTCATTGGAAGGACTGATGCTGAAGCTAAAACTCCAATACTTTGGCTACTTGATGTGAAGAGCTGACTCATTTGAAAAGACCCTGATGCTGGGAAAGACTGAAGGCGGGAGGAGAAGGGGACGACAGAGGGTGAGAAGGTTGTATGGCATCACTAACTTAATGGACACGAGTTTGAGTAAGCTCCAGGAATTCATGATGGACGGGGAAGCCTGGTGTATTGCAGTCTATGGGGTTGCAAGGAATCAGACACGACTGAGTGACTGGACTGAACTGATCATAATGTTGGACTCTGGACACCTGACTTCTGAAGATTTCAGTTTTCCCTTCTGCATCATAAGATAAAAAATTACATGATCTGTTGATACCTTTCTACTCTAGTGTTTAATACTTTTCTCAAAGAGATAGAAAAATGAACCCTGGGATAGCACTGCAGGAATTAGAATACATTTTCATCATCAATGTACTATTCACATCTTTTCCTCTGAAGCTAGCTCACTGATTCTCACACATCTTGTGATGTGTTAGATTTTTGTTCCCCCGAAATCCATATGTTAAGTCATAACCCCTAGGACCTCAGAATGTGAACTTATGTGGAAAAAGGGATCATTGCAGGTGGAATTAGTCAAATGAGGTCATACTGGAGTGGGGAGAGCCCTAGTCCAATATGTCTGATGCCCCCACAGAAAGGGATATTTGGACAAAGAAACAGAAATGTGGGGAGACAGCCATGTGAAGACTGGGGTGAGCTGCTTCCAGACAAGGAATTGCCAGAAACCAGGAGCATGACCTGGAACACATCTTCTCTGGTGTCTTCAGAGAAAACGTTGCCCTGCCTCCGCCTTAATCTTGGATGTGTACCCTCCAAGACTGCAGGATTTGTTTAAGTCAGGGGTCTCCAACTGCCAGGGTCTAGTGCCTGATGGTCTCTAAAGAGGAGCTGAGGTAATAATAGGAATAAAATGCACAATAAATGTAATGCACTTGAATCACCCCCAAACCATCCCCCCGTGCGTGTGCACGCACACACACACACACACACACACACACACACAGGTCCTTGGAAAAATCATCTTCCGCAAAACCAGTCCTTGGTGCCAAGAAGATTAGGGACTGCTGGTTTAAGCCACTCAGTTTATGGTAGCTGGTTTCACGGCAGCCACAGAAAACTAACCAAACCCTGCGCCTTGCTTCGATCACTTCCATGGAGAATCCCAAACAACAGTCTCAATCAACTTCTCTTAAAATTCAGGTCTTTCATTTCTTCCTTCATGTCAACCTCAGTGTTCTTGCCAAGTTGAGTCCTTTTCCATAAATGTGAATGGCCCCTTGCTGTTCAATTTTAGTAGGTAAGGCATAAGGTTAAACCATTAACTTCTCTATCCAATCATGAAAATTAAATTTGTCCCCACCTCCATCTGCACTCTCTCCCATTACCTAAGATGCAAAATTTGTTTCAAGCATTACAACCGTGGCAGATGAGTGAGTTGTAATAAATAAGACATCCTGGAATAATCATAGGACATCTCGACATTTCCAGTACAAATCTCTCTCTTCTCAAAGACGGCTAAGCGTTTTCTCTTAGGCTCCATGCCAGTCCCCCTTAAAGAATATTGAACTGGATTTGTTGAGATTTAATGTGCCCGTCCTTTAGATTAGATTTTGCTCTGACCACCTTCTCCTCCAAGGAAGTGTCAAGTCCAACATTACTTGTGGAAATTAAGGTTGAAAGCTGAGATAGAGAATGTGTCAGCCACTTACATTGAAAAACTCAAAATATAAAGCAGAAGAGTTCAAGAAGGATGTAATTTATAATTGGGGTCTTATATAGAGTAATTTTAAAACCAGCCTCCCTTAGAT
Organism: Oreotragus oreotragus; assembly: GCA_006410675.1. NCBI lineage: Eukaryota > Metazoa > Chordata > Mammalia > Artiodactyla > Bovidae > Oreotragus > Oreotragus oreotragus. The sequence continues at coordinate 97,198 of SJYX01011035.1, read as the reverse complement.
ATTCTTAGTCACTTGGGTGAGGGGGCATCTCTCCTTACTAAACAAAATGGGCACACACAAATACAGAGCTTGAAATACCGCGTTATAGTGACAAATCTGAAAAACACACTATCCTAAATCAACACTTCTCAAACTTTCACAGGCAAAAGAATCTCTTGAATTGCTGTTAATGCAGATCCTTATGTATTCTGGCATATTCTGATTCGGTAGACCCTAAGCATCTACATTTTTAGCAGGCAACTCGGTGAGCTCTGGAGGAGAACATCCAAGGATAACCCTTTCAGAACCAATAATCTAGATCTCCTGCAATGTTTTTCTTTCCAATAAGAAAGAAAATTATTCCCTCCTACTCTCAAGTCAGCACTGAAACATATACATTACCAAATGGAAAATAGATAGCCAGTGGGAGTTTGCTATATGACCCAGGGAACTCAAACTCAGCGCTCTGTGAAAACCTAGAGGGGTGGGATAGGTTGGGGTGGAGGAGATGGGAGGTATCTCCTGCAATGTTTTTCTTTCCAATAAGAAAGAAAATTATTCCCTCCTACTCTCAAGTCAGCACTGAAACATATACATTACCAAATGGAAAATAGATAGCCAGTGGGAGTTTGCTATATGACCCAGGGAGCTCACACTCAGCGCTCTGTGAAAACCTAGAGGGGTGGGATAGGTTGGGGTGGAGGAGATGGGAGGGTGGTTCAAGAGGGAGGGAATGCATGTATACCTGTTGCTGACTCATGTTGATGTATGACAGAAACCAACACTATATTGTAAAGCCATTGTCCTCCAATTAAAAATTATATAAATTATTAAAAGTTACTCCTTAACTGTTATCTTTTATAACAAGATTTTATTTGCAGTACGTATTCAAATCAGAAGAAAAGTCCATCAGATAGTATATTCCAACATTTGCCTAGAATCTGTGGTCATTATCAGTTGCGATCCTGTCTGGGTGGGAGGAAGCAGATGAGTTGCCCGTCTATGACTGGTCCCCAGCAGGACCAGAACTCACCTGTGCTCTCTGCCCTGCTTTGCAGGACCACTTGAAGAAGCCTGGACATCCAGGTGTCCAGGATGCTCTGTGAGAAATTAGCCACCTTGTGAAATGTGCCAGCTTCGACATATCTAAGACTGGGCAAGCTCGCCTCCTGGGGTGATGGGGAAGAAGAGTTTTCTCCCAACTCTGTCTCAGGTCTCTCTGCATAGAGAATTTTACCAGCTCTTTTATAAAAATGACCCTGTTCAGCCAAAATACCTGTTTCAGAATATTAGGGTAGAATGAATGGAAGGAGTTTGAAATGAAATCAGTATGAGAGAATGTGGTTTGCCCCCTAGACAACTGCTCTTGAAGGACCTCTGTCCTCCTAAGGCCTTATTGATCTTACTAAATAGCTCTGATCAAGTAAATGCCCAGTGGAAGAAGGACGTAAAGGATGGGAAAATCTAGTAGTTTCCATCATTATTTTGGTAGTAGAAAAGATTGCCTCTGTAAGAACAGTGCCAGAAAAGCATAAAAAAATCATGATGATGATTCTAAAGTAAGGCTAGAGAAGGCAAAGGGTATCTAAGTTCATGCATCTTGGTAGCAAGTAGAATGAGGCAGGGTTTAAGAATATGGGTTTTAGGGAATTCCTCGGAGGTCCAGCGGTTAGGATTCCATGATTTCACTGCAGAGGGCCGTGGTTCAATCCCTGGTTGGGGGAATAAGATCCCACAAACCATGCAGTGTGGCCATAATAATAATAATAATATGGGTTTTAAAGTCACACAAACTTTAAGTTCAAATCCCAGACATATTGCTGGTTTATGTAGAACTAGTTACTTACCTGCTCATAGGCTCAGTTATTAATATTTCATCTGTAAAATGGGGATAACAATACTTACTGTGTGTGGTTGTTGTTAAAATTAAATATATACCAGTACACACATTTATGTAGTATATATATGTATATGTTATGTATGTAGGATAAACACACATTCATATTCATACCTAGATGCATACATACTATACATGTACTCTCCATCTGCCTATCTCTCAGCATAGTGCCTGGAGTGTGGCAAATGTCCCTTAAAAGGCAAGGCTAGTAGCAACTTATCATTATTATTAGAAAGGGGACACAATGACCCATTTAAATCTCTAACATTTGGGAAGTTATTTTCCTAACTGATACTTCTTTTTGTTTGCTACAGCTGCAATACCATAAGCACACCAGTAAGTCATTTATTTACCACTTACTATGAGCCAGCCATCGTAAATACAAAGCCCTGTGAAACACAGTGGTCTGGGACCCATCTCTTTCTAACTCTCTGCCATTACCACGGCCTGCCCCAAGTCTTCTGCTTCCAGGCATTTTCCCATAGAAGCCTTCCTGCGTCTAATAGTTGCGTTCCGCAGTGCCACCCATACTTCAGTATTATTGACACTATTATTCTAACCACTAGGGACGGTATCCATTCTATAAGACGTTGAAATGTACATTTAAAACATTTACAGTTTTGGGGGCAAAACATGTTTGCTGCTCATTATAGAGGATTAAGCTTCTCTAAGCTCAAGAATCCCGTCCCATGTCACAACCCACTGCAATACAGGTGTCTACCACTTACAAGAGAACACCAATCACATGAAAATCTAACTTCTCAGCAGAAGAAAAACAGAGAAGTCTGGAAGATCCCCTGGAGTAGAAAATGGCAACCCGCTCCAGTATTCTTGCCTGGAGAATACCATGGACAGAGGAGCCTGGTGGACTATTGTCATAGGATCCAGAGTCAGAACGACTGAAGCAACTTAGCATGCACATAAAATAGATAACTGATGAGAATCAACTATATAGCACAGGGAACTCTATCCAATGGTCTGTGGTGACCTGAATGGGAAGGAACTCCAAAAAAGAGAGGATATGTGTATACATACAGCTGATTCATTTTGCTGTACAGCAGAAATTAATACAACACTGTAAAACATCTATACTCCAATTAAAATAGAAACCCCTATACTATGGTCAACTAATATTCCACAAGGATACTAAAACAATCAATAGGAAAATAATTCTCTTCTCAATAAATGGTAATAAACAACTAGATAGCCACATGCAAACGAATGGAATTGGACCTTTACTTCACATCACTTGCAAAATTTAGGTTTTAACAAAACCTAAAGCTATCAAGGGAATATTTCATGCAAAGATGGGCACAATAAAGGACAGAAATGGTCTGGACCTAACAGAAACAGAAGATATTAAGAAGAGGTGGCAAGGATACATAGAAGAACTATACAAAAAAGGTCTTCACCACCCAGATAATCACGATGGTATGATCACTAACCTAAAGCCAGACATTCTGGAATTCAAAGTCAAGTGGGCCTCAGGAAGCATCATTACAAACAAAGCTAGTGGAGGTGACAGAATTCCAGTTGAGCTATTTCAAATCCTAAAAGATGATGCTCTGAAAATGCTGCACTCAACACGCCAGCAAATTTGGAAAACTCAGCAGTGGCCACAGGACTGGAAAAGATCAGTTTTCATTCCAATCCCAAAGAAAGGCAATGACAAAGAATGCTCAAACTACTGCACAATTGCACTCATCTCACATGCTAGTAAAGTAATGCTCAAAATTCTCCAAGCCAGGCTTCAAGAGTACGTAAACCATGAACTTCCAGATGTTCAAGCTAGATTTAGAAAAGGCAGAGGAACCAGAGATCAAATTGCCAATGTCCATTGGATCATCAAAAAAGCAAGAGAGTTCCAGAAAAACATCTATTTCTGCTTTGTTGACTATGCCAAAGCCTTTGACTGTGTGGATCACAACAAACTGTAGAAAATTCTTAAAGAGAAGGGAATACCAGTCCACCTGACCTGCCTCCTGAACAATCTGTATGTAGGTCAGGAAGCAACAGTTAGAACTGGACATGAAACAACAGACTGGTTCCAAATTGGGAAAGGAGTACATCAAGGCTATATATTGTCACCCTGCTTATTTAACTTATATGTAGAGTACATCATAAGAAATACTGGGCTGAATGAAGCGCAAGTTGGAATCAAGATTCCTGGGAGAAATATCAATAAACTCAGATATGCAGATGACACCACCCTTATGGCAGAAAGCAAAGAACTAAAGAGCCTCTCAATGAAAGTGAAAGAGGAGAATGAAAAGGTTGGCCTAAAAACCAACATTCAGAAAACTAAGATCATGGCATCTGGTCCCATCACTTCATGGCAAATAGATGGGGAAACAATGGAAACAGTGATGGACTTTATTTTGGGGGGCTCTAAAATCACAGCAGATGGTGACTGAAGCTATGAAATTAAAAGACACTCCTTAGAAGAAAAGTTATGATCAACCTAGACAACATATTAAAAAGCAGAGACATTACTTTGCCAACAAAGGTCCGTCTAGTCAAAGCAATGGTTTTTCCAATAGTCATGTATGGATGTGAGGGTTGGACTATAAAGAAAGCTGAGTGCTGAAGAACTGATGCTTTTGAACTGTGGTGTTGGAGAAGACTCTTGAGAGTCCCTTGGACAGCAAGGAGATCAAACCAGTCCATCCTAAAGGAAATCAGTCCTGAATATTCATTGGAAGGACTGATGGTGAAGCTGAAACTCCAATACTTTGGCCACCTGATGCAAAGAACTGATTTGAAAAGACCCTGATGCTGAGAAAGATTGAAGGTGGGAGGAGAAGGGGACGACAGAGGATGAGATGATTGGATGGCATCCCCGACTCAATAGACATGAGTTTGAGTAAGCTCTGAGAGTTGGTAAAGGACAGGGAAGCCTGGCATGCTGTGGTCCACGGGGTTGCAAAGAGTTGGAGATGACTGAGCAATTGAACTGAACTGAAAGCTCTCAAATTTATAGAAGAAAACATAATGGTAAATCTTCATGTCCTGCCTTGGGTTCGGCAAAGGATTCTTAGATAGAACAACAAAATCATGAAAAACAGCAGCAAGAAAAGAAAGTGAATTTCATTAAAATAAAAATATTTGTGCTCCAAAGGACACCATTAAGAAAAGTGAAATATTTGCAGAATGGAAGAGCATGTTTGCCAAATATCTGAAAAGGGACTTGTATCTAAAAATAGGTAAATAACTCTTAAAACTCAATAAAATGACCAAAAAAAAAAACAATTAAAAAATGAGAAAAGGATAAGACATCACATTTTTCCAAGAAAGACATACAAATGGCCAATAAGCACATTAAAAAGTGTTTAACATCGTTAGCCATGAAGGAAATGCAAATCAAAACCACAATGAGAACTCTTCATGCCCACTAGGATGACTAGGATCCAGAAGTCATACAGTAACAGGTCTGGTGAGAATGTGAAGAAATCAGAACCCTCGTGTACCACTGGCAGGAATATAAAATGATACAGCTATTTTGGAAGACAGACTGTTTCTCCAATGTTTAAACACAGAGTTATCATATGATCTGGCAGTTCCCTTCCTGGATATATATATGCAAGATAAATGAGAATGTCTGTCTACACAAAAATTTTTACACGGAAGCTTATAGCTGCAATATTTATTACAACCAAAACCCGGAAACAACCAGAATGTCCAACAGACAAATAGACGAACAAAATGTGATATATCCATACAATGGAATATTGCTTGAGCATAAGAAGGAATCGTATTGATACATCCAACAACGTGAATGAACATTGTAAACATTATAGTAAGTGAAAGAAACCAGGCACCAAAGACAACATGCAATAATAATAGAACTTCATTCATGTGAAAGTCCTGTAGGGACAGAAAGTAGATCAGTGGTTGGCTGAGGAGTTTGGGGGAGGTGTGTGTAGAGGGGTGAAACCAAATATAATGGACACAGAGTTTTTTTCTGAGGTGATCAAAATGTTCGAAAATTGGCAGTGGTGATGGTTGCGTAAGTTGGTAAATAACTAAAAATGGTTGAATTGTACACTCTAAATTGCATGGTGATTTGCATGCATATCTTTATTGAATTTTATCTCAATAAAGCTGTTTATTGGAGTTTCCCAGGTGGTGCAGTGGTAAAGAATCCACCTGCCAATGCAGGAGACACAAGAGACTCGGGTTCAATCCCTGGATTGGGAAGATTCCCTAGTGTAGGAAATGGCAATGCACTCCAGTAGTCTTGCTTGGAAAATCCCATGGACAGAGGAGCCTGCAGGCTATAATCCATGGGGTTGCAAAAGAGTCATATACAACTAAGCAACTGAGCATGCACACACAGAGCTGTTTATAAAAATTTGCAAAAAGCTGTTAAAATGAAAGTGAACATTCATTCTCTATTCCTAATTTATATGACATTTAAAAGGTTAATTATGTAATGTCACTGTAACATTCAGAAATCAACTTTGAAAGTTGGACTGTGAAGAAAGCTGAGCACCGAAGAATTGATGCTTTTGAACTGTGGTGTTGGAGAAGACTCTTGAGAGTCCCTTGGACTGCAAGGAGATCCAACCAGTCCATTCTGAAGGAGATCAACCCTGGGATTTCTTTGGAAGGAATGATGCTAAAGCTGAAACTCCAGTACTTTGGCCAGCTGATGCGAAGAGTTGACTCATTGGAAAAGACTCTGATGCTGGGAGAGATTGGGGGCAGGAGGAGAAGGGGACGACCGAGGATGAGATGGCTGGATGGCATCACGGACTCGATGGACTTGAGTCTGAGTGAACTCCGGGAGCTGGTGATGAACAGGGAGGCCTGGCATGCTGCGATTCATGGGGTCGCAAAGAGTCAGACATGACTGAGCGACTGAACTGAACTGAACTGAAAGAAATCTTTAAAATTGGAAAATGCACTGAGACCTTTGGATGATGGAATTTTTTGTATTCTTGCTATAAGTAATGATCAGCTTGTACAGAATGTGTTATATTTAGAATTGAAAGACAACTGGTTCTACTTTATTGAAAATCTATATTCTTCATATTAGTGTAAATGGTTTTCTTTCTTAATACAAAGGTAATTTAAGGGAAAAGTGTGTACAGCTTGCGGTTTGAGAACCTCATTAATGGGTTCCAGTTATACTTTGCTCACATCATTGTCTTCTAAATGCACTGCATTATGTAATATTTAGAACATCCTTTTCTGAATGTGAAATAAAATCATTTTGCAGAAATGAAATTTTTTTTTTTTTTTACCACACCACTCAGTTTGTGGAATTTTAGTTCCCCACCAGGGAACCCTGCAGGGGACACTTGGAGTCTCAACACTGGACCAGGAAGAAAATCCCAGAAGGAATAAACTTTTACACAAAGTTGGGATCACAGTGACAATAATACAAAAAAAAAAATTTTGTCTATTGGCAAACATAACATCTTTCTCTCTTCCATCAAAAGATTCTGGTTTTGTAGCAGATTTTAAACCAAAACACTAAGTACTTGTCTGTCCCAGGAAATGATGTCCCCTAAATGGGAAAGAGCAGAGAAATGGTTGAGCACTCACTTTTAAACTGATAAATTTCTTTATCAGTAGCCATAAAGAGAGGCTGATTTTGTCCATGGTCAGTTAACAATGAAGAAGATAAAATGATACTCCAAACTGGTTTTCTAGAAGGATACCCAAACAGCTCCACATAAGGAAACTCAGGAGACCACTCACTAGTGTGGGATTACAGTCTGGGGCAAGGGTAGAATGTCCAGTGGAAGTACATTAATAAGTAATAGGATGTGCTGCGTATGGGTAAGGGATCTGAGAATTACTGCAAAACTATTCTTTGTATATTTCTGAATTATACACCAATGTTTTACATTCCCCCAATCACATAACATTCAAAGAGTTGAATAGATATTTGTCCACCCATGTTCACAGTGGCATTATTGACAATAGCCAAAAGGAGGAAATAAGGCAAATATCCATCAACGGATGAATGGATAAAAAATGTGGTCCATCCATACAATGGAATATTATGCAGCCTTAAAAATTCTAACACATGCTACAGCATGCTTGAACCTTGAAGGCATCATACTCAGTGAAATAAGCCAGTCACAAAAGGACAAATATTGTATGATTCCACTTTATGAGTTCAGTTCAGTCGCTCAGTCATGTCCAACTCTCCGTGACCCTATGAACCGCAGCATGCCAGGCCTACCTGTCCATCATGAACTCCCAGAGTCTACCCAAACTCATGTCCATTGTGTCGGTGAAGATATGAGGTCCTTAGAGTAGTCAAATTCATGCAGACAGAGAGTAGAATGGTGGTCACCTGGGCCTGTCGGGGGAAGGGATGGGAACTGTTTTTTAATGGCTGGAGAGTTTTAGTTGGGGAAGATGAGAAGATTCTGGAGATGGATTTGGTAGTGGTGGTTGCCTTCATCCTACTGGACTACACACTTTAAAATGGTTAAAATTAAAAGAATCTGGCAAAAATAAAAATGTATTTATGTATGTATAAGTGAATCACTGTTGTATACTTGAAACTAACACAACATAATAAATCAACTATACTTCAATTTAGTTAAAATGATAAATTTGTTATAAATATTTACCACAGTAAAATCTGTTCATTTGTATTAATATTTCAAAACTTACATAAACTTAAAATTTACTTAAATTTTGCATATATATATTAATTATAATGCCAGTGTAACCAAAATACATGGCAACGTGCAAGGAGCTCAAATATCTCAGCTGAGGCACTGATCCACCCCCATCCTATCCCAGCATGAACAGGAAGCAGACTTGACTTCCATTACAGAAGTAGGATGGCTCAGATGGAGAATCGTTCATCACTGAACATAAAACACAGTAAATAATGGTTTCTAGATGCTTCCCGGTTATCTGCCACTATTCTGTTCCTTGCCTGAAACACAAGATTTAAATAGCTGCCTCTCCTCTGGCAAATGAGATTTTCACAGAACTTATTACCTAGTGACTTCTAACATACATGGCATAATTTAAAAGAAAATAATCAATGAGTCTTCCTAGTGCCTTGAAATCCCTAGACCAACAGCCTTGACTCAAAGCAGCTCAGGCTAAATCACATGAAAAGTTCACAAACAGTGTCAGCATCAGAGGATCTCGGGTTTGTGGAGTGGAACTCAGCCCACGGGTCAGAGCTCCTTCCTAAGACACTACCTGCTGATTCTGAAGTTCGACGTTTGCTGATTAGGAAACAATTGATCAATAAAGACAACTTGGGTTACTTTTTTCTTCAGGTGTCCTGTGCGAAAACATTCACTATCAGGAATTTCTAGAAGAATTAACAGAATACCATTCACCAGCACCATGAGGCAGAATTCTCTATTTATCAGTAATTTTCACATAAGAATTCAAACCATGATTTGTAAGAAGCCATTACATCAAGCCAACTAAAACTAAGCGGCCTGACCTTGGTTACTCTGATAGCTAATGATTAAGATGACAGCAGATGGGGAGCTGTATTTATAATTCACATAACCTTGCGTTTCTCAAGGTCAACTGTGAATTCAGATAGTTGTCCCACATGCGTGCATGCTCAATCACTAAGTCAGAGCATGCATGCATGCTTTGCCACCCAAGGGACTTGTTTTCTGACTCCCAAGGGACTTTGCCACCCAAAGGACTATTTTCTGCCAGGCTCCTCTGTCCATGGGATTCTCCAAGCAGGACTACTGGGATGGGTTACCATTTCCTCCTTCAGGAGATCTTCCTGACCAAGGTTTTTTTTTTTTTTTTTTTTTTTGCCACTGAGCCAATAAGAAAGGGCATCCCACAGTTTATGTCCATCTAATGACCTATTGGCTGTCATCACCATGGGGACCAGAATACTTAAAATGAACACTTTAAGTCAGAACTCCATATACTCCTTCTCTCCAGACTTAGGAGAACCTCTCTACCAGCACAGGGCTGCAGGCTTTTAAATAAAAGCCATTGTTGGAGGTGAGCGGTGGGGTCAGATTTGCACAAAGAGCCTCGCTTCATCATTTAGAATTGCGATTTCTGGTCAATTGAATTAGTCAGTTCTGTTCTGACAACTTTGCAGACAGCAGCTCATCAGATTTCTGTCTTTAATTCCTCCACCTTCTCTCCTTTAAGAAACGCATTTTCAGCAAGTTTGCACTCGTTTTCCACATTGTCTGATTTAGCCAAATCAGCCACTGAAAGCTTACATAGGATTAAAATATTAGCATAGTCTTACATCTTGGTCCAAGGATAAATCCTCCATAGAGCTCCGTGTGGATGACAGTGTAAACTGCTGGCAGGCTAGTGACCCTCAGAGACTGGCTTCCTGTAAACCTGCCCCTGCCCCTGTTCCCATGTGATAGGCTCTGGAGAACCTAGGAAAGCTGGTATTCAGGCCACACAGATGAGGGATGACAACCATCTCTTTATCCTCCTTTAACTTTAACCTTAGGGGCCACATCTTTGCTTCATTCATTCGTGAAGGGAGATGCGTGGCTATGTGAGGACACAGGGGACAAGATCTCAAATCTAGGCACTCCCCTGGGGACCCTTTTCCTGTGGGCTCTTTCATCTGCCACCAGAGCTGCTGATCCTTGGCTTTCTCCTCCTAGCCTCCCAGGAGTGCCACCCTCTGATCCGTTTTCATGGAGAACAAACAGGTGTCTCTTGTGAACAGAAGGTGAATGATTGGCAAGACAAGGGTTAATCAGCCCCAGAGGGAAGCATTTGGAGAGATGCATGATGTTCAAAGCATGGTCAGGAGAGCAGGCTTGTTTAATTTAAGAGAGAGATCAAGGGCTGAAGGTGTTCTGTCCCCAAACTTAATCTCTCAAGTTTTGGCACTGAAGACATGTCTAGCGTAGCAGCTGGAGATGATGTTTGGATAAATTCAGGGAAAATGTTTAACTCCGTCTTGCAAGAAGTGTTCATCCACCTCACATCACCTCCATTTCATCAGTTCCATCTACATCTGCCGTTTCTTCTCCATCTTCTACTCTTGGGTCATTATCACTAGATTTGGTAAGAATTTCTTTCTGTATTAATAGTTCTAATGAGGCTGTATGCTAATACTGTTCTGTATTATTATCACTTTATTAATTTTAATTATTTTATTACCTACTGTATCTAAGTGCCATATTTGTATTCCTGAAAATTATCACACGATAAATGCTACAGGACTCAAGGCAAAAATAGAAATCAATGGACTATGCATAAAATTTCTAATCAGAGAAGTGACCAAACACAACAGCAGCCCTTATTAAAATACTGGCACAGTTTAATCTCCACTGGCCCTTGTATCCAAATTCACAGTCCAGACACCATAGCATCCTTATATTCTAGGGCTCCAGTTTCTTTCCTCGGTGTAGGTCTTTGAAGACATTGTTTCCAACAGAGACCAGTTTCATCAACACAAAATGTATCATCTGAAGGTAGCTTTCCTTATCTTTCCATTTTGGTTAACATATGGAAAAAACGTCTGTGAATTCTTCATCTGTGTTTGCGGCTTCCTCAGAAAACTTAACACCGTCCATTGGTCCACTGACTGTCAAGCTGTGGTTCTCTAACTAGCAACATGCTGCTGCTGCTAAGTCACTTCAGTCGTGTCCGACTCTGTGCAACCCCATAGACGGCAGCCCACCAGGCTTCCCCGTCCCTGAGATTCTCCAGGCAAGAACACTGGAGTGGGTTGCCATTTCCTTCTCTAATGCATGAAAGTGAAAAGTGAAATAGAAGTCACTCAGTCATGTCCGACTCAGCGACCCCATCGACTATAGCCCACCAGGCTCCTCCGTCCTTGGGATTTTCCAGGCAAGAGTACTGGAGTGGGGTGCCACTGCCTTCTTTGAACCAGCAGCATAGCCTCCTGCAAACTTTCTCTAGCAATGCACCTGGAGGTGCTTCTCTGGTCCAGTGGTTAAAAGTTCGCCTTGCAGTGTAGGGGATGCTGTTTCCATCCCTGGTCCAGGAGATAAGATCCAACATGCCTCGAAGCCAAAAAACAAAAACATAAAATGAAAGCAATACTGTAAAAACTCAATAAAGACTAAAAAAACTATGAAGCATATTAGTCATTCAGTCATGTCCAACTCTGCAACCATGTGGACTGTAGCCTGCCAGGCTTCTCTGTCCACGGGATTAACCAAGCAAGAATACTGGAGTGGGTAGCCATTCCCTTCTCCAGGGGATCTTCCTGACCTGGGGAGCAGGTATACAAAAGAATTCATGAATACATCTTTGCACAAGTTAAATGAAGAATTAATAAAATGAATATATCTTGAAAAGAAAGAAATGTACCCCTGGCCTCTTCCCCTTTCCCCACCCCACTACCAGGGATTTGTGATTCAGTCGCTCTGAAACATTTAAAGTCTAGATAAATTCTCTTCCAAACGTGGCTTTCTTCCTCTTGAGGCTCACGTTTGGGGCCACTGGGCAGATGGCTGCCAACATATGTTTGACTAATCCACTGGGGTCAGAAAGGCATTGAAGAAGCAAAAGCATTCAAGAGAAGATAAGAGATAACAAATTGTTTCCTATGGGCTTAGAGCTAAAAACTTCTGCCTAATGACATTTTAATTTTATTTAAAGAAACCTAAAACTTCTAATAAAAGAGATTATTCTGAGCCTCAGGCCCCACTGAACCTGTGATCTTAAGAGAGGATCATTCTCATTTGCTAAATAAGTATCTGTGATGTCACTTTTTGCTGTTAGACCAATCAGCAGTCTGAAGAAAAATCAGGCTCAGAACAGACATTCTGTAGTTTATTAGTACAGATAAAACATGAGTAACTTTCCCAAAGAGGAAAAAGCCAAAAATTACAGATTTATGAGCACGAATGAAACAGGAACTGGAGAACTGACCAGAATCTGTGAGATGAGGAAATCGAGAGGCATAGAATGCAATATTACTTTGTTAAGAAAACAGAAACTGGGATTTTGAACCATCCAGCTGTCTCTGAATATACTTGAGATATCAAAAGAGTTGTTTGCACCTCTATAAATAATATGAAAGACAATGGAATACAGACATAGACACTCAAGAAGAAAGTGTGAAAAATAATTTATGCAACTTAATTTAGAATGTCTTTGCTTATTCTTCTCCAAAGCTTTTTGAGTTTTCTAGCCATTTCTTCCTCGGGGATCTTCCTGACCCAAGGATCAAACCCAGGTCTCCTGCATTGCAGGTGGATTCCTTACCATCTGAGCCACCCAGAAAGCCCAAACTAGATCACAGGAGCAAGTAAAACACTATTCCAGTCCACTGTAAAATTATATCTACTCATAAAGGATGGTTTACCTAAAACTTGGACCCAAGTGTTCCCTCTCCTGGTGTCTCTCAAAAGACACTTGATTTGATTGAAATCTTAATTTTTAAAAATCTTAGTTTGGAGGGATGCAATTCCAGCATGGAGAACTGGAGACCCAGGGAGACTTTCCAGAAGGTCAGGCAGCATCCTGACTTTTACTGGTGCCCGTGGGCTTGATTTCAGTTAGATCAGGAGATGTGAACATCTTGGTATGTCTTTCTGAGCAGTTAAAAGAATCAGAAGTAGTTAAGATTTAGAAACTGCATTAAATACAATGCATTTAAATCTGAAACACTTTGGGAGACCTTTTTAAAGATCTAAATGCTGATCTTTTTCGGATAAGAAAAAATAGAAGCATTATTATCTCCCACTACAACTCATTTGAAGCTAAGGAAAATCGCATTCTATTTCATTCAAATTATGCTTTGGCTCCATGCGAATGATATATGCTATTTGAGAAAATGAGGGAGATGATCGCCTTTCGGCTAATAGCCCAGGATGTGTGCGCGCGCATACACATGAGCATGTATGAGAGAGTATCTTTTAAGCCAGGGTTTATTTTTGCAAAAAAAGAAAAACAGTTAAGATTGTAGTTTAGGGAATATGAATAGTTTTTTGGTCAAGTTCAGTAGTTGCATTGTCAACTCAGTCATGTCCAACTCTTTGTGACCCCATGGACTGTAGCCTACGAGGCTTCTCTGTCCTCTGGGATTCTCCAGGCAAGAATTCTGGAGCGGGTTGCCATGCCCTCCTTCAGGGGATCTTCCCAACCCAGNCAACTCAGTCATGTCCAACTCTTTGTGACCCCATGGACTGTAGCCTACGAGGCTTCTCTGTCCTCTGGGATTCTCCAGGCAAGAATTCTGGAGCGGGTTGCCATGCCCTCCTTCAGGGGATCTTCCCAACCCAGGGATCAAACCCGAACCTCTTACATCTCCTGCATTGGCAGGCAGATTCTTTGCCTCTTGAGCCACTGGGGCTTCCCCAAGTTCAGTAGGAATAATCCTAAATAGTAATTGATTTGCAGTGCAATTACCATTTTGATTAATTTAGCCTTTCCCTGTGCCCACAAGGTGGTGGGAGGGCCATGCTAATAGCCTTTTGGATGACTGGTTTTATGTTTTGGGTGCTGGATGTGAAAAGTCTTTTAAAATAACTACAATATGTCAAAGTCAAGTATTTCAATCAGTTTGGTTTCTAATTGGCGTTAAAAGAGGGCATGTCAGTCACTGGAAAGTAAGGTATAAATTGAACAAAAATACTTTTATCCTGAACTTGTGTTCCTGAAATTGATGAGAATTTGTCCTTAAAAAGAAATGAGACACTGCAAAAATCCTGCCAGTTCAAGAAAAAATTGTTGGGAGGAGGGGTGATTTTGATGACGATTGTCCTTCTCTGCCTTGTCCTTGGTCCCCTCCCCAGGTCAAGGCTGGGCTGTTGGGATATTGCACTGGGCAACCCTCAGTCTAACCGAGACTTCCTGTCTTAGAACTTGGTGAACAGGGTCTCTCTTCAAATCTCTCCATCCTCACCGAGTCCTGCCTTCCCTATGGTTTCTGAGTCTTGCTCCATCTACAGTGGCAGCCAATGGGTGTGTTTTGGTTAGCTCCCACCTTCCCAGGACCCCAGAAAAAACATCTGCATTTCAAATGGGCCTCCAGAGAAATTCTGAGGGACACTACACAGTGCCCTAAGCTGTCCGCTGTGGTTAGACACCGGAAGCAAGATAGACTCGGCAGAAAGCTGTGAAACCCGAGATGACTCCACCAGCCATTCAGATGCTCTCGCCAGCATTATTTAGGTTCAGATTATTACCTGTAAAGTCAGATTCTCTTAAGATTCACAATTAGTGCTAGTGAGATTCAATCTTCTTAGTGATGTAGTTAAAAAGAAAAAGTCCCAAACCATGACACCTTCAATGAAAAAACCATCATATCTATATTTGTGGCTTTCTCACTTACTAGCTTTGTGACACTGAACAGGCTCCTTTAGTCTCTCTGACCTCCAGCAATAATCATAATAGCGCCAGTTTTACCCAACTCACAGGATCTTTTAAATGTCAGAATCAAGGCCTCATACTCTGGAACAGAGTATATTTCAACAGTAAACTCAAATTGCAAAATATGAGAAGGAGTTTATCATGTGCTAAAGTATCTCTCACCAGGTGGGGCCGTATTGGCCATGATGCTGATCAAGTTAGGAGAGTGAACTGATCCACCACACTGGAGCATCAAGGGCTGCTAGATGTTGGGGGGCTATTCATCCAGCTCAATTCCGTCTTGGGAAGTCATGTGGGTGAACTGACTACAGGCAATCGGACAAGGAGAGACAGAATGAGAGAGAGACTGAGAGAGAGAGAGAAGCTGATAAATCAGGAATTTAATTAGCAGGGTGACTCAGGTGGAAGGTGGAAGCTTAACTGGGTTTCTGTTTACATTAAACAGATTTGATTTGTAATCTGACTCAATTAGCCAGAAATTAAATGCATCTTGAGGCAGAAATACCATGGATGTAAGTATTCTCTGGAGGAGATCAACCCTGGGATTTCTTTGGAAAGAATGATGCTAAAGCTGAAACTCCAGTACTCTGGCCACCTCATGAGAAGAGTTGACTCATTGGAAAAGACTCTGATGTTGGGAGGGACTGGGGGCAGGAGGAGAAGGGGACAACCAAGGATGAGATGGCTGGATGGCATCACTGACTCGATGGACGTGAGTCTGAGTGAACTCCGGGAGATGGTGATGAACAGGGAGGCCTGGCGTGCTGTGATTCATGGGGTCACAAAGAGTCAGACGCGACTGAGCGACTGAACTGAACTGAAGTATTCTCTTTGGGGGAGAAAAAGAAAAACTCAGCAAAATGACGACACGTAACCTCTTCCTACAATCTTATTTCTGGGGTGCTCCCTTTCTCCAGGCCACAGATGGTCATCTTCTTGCCCACCCCATCCCCACCTCTGTGCTTGTTTTGATCAGGATGGAACATACCATTCCCACAGCGTCAGGGGGACGCTTACCGTTAACATGATAAATGATTCCATGCTGATATGGTGACAGTTAACTCCAATGTGTTCATCGTTGCTGTTTTGATGTGAGCAGGATAGAAATTGAAGCAGGAATATGTCCTTTAAAAAAAGAAAGAAAAACCTACCATCAACAGAGTCTTATGAACACCTTGGAGCAGGTGTCCCTGGATATGTCATTCTCCCTCGTGATGCAAAAGCAAACTAAGCTTCTAACATCGAAATGTGGCTCCATTCCTCCTGGGAGAGATTTGGCATTTGTCACCATCTCTTGGGGGCAAACCAGGGAGAAGGAGACCAAATCCAAACAAAATGATGATTGAGGAGAAATTTAGGATCTCCCCCAGGAACCCAGATCGTTGGCAAAAATCTACCATGTGTCCTCCCGTGAACAGCCTGTGTCCTCACCCCCAGAGCAGGACTACAGATGTTGGCATATGAGCCACGGTCACCATGAAGCTGCTGAGTAGAAAGAGGACGGCCTTTCTGAGCATCAGCCTGACATTCCTCATGACTCAGCTTGACCCAGGTCTCTGGCACAGGCTCCACTGGGGGCCTCTTTTTTGCGCATCTTCTTCTTGAATCCCGAAGACTTTCCCCTGGACTAGGGGAGAGAGAGCTAAGATTGGGATGTTTGTTCGTTTCCGGGGTTGCATACTGACATGTGGGAAGAGCCATGGTTAATAACTGAGTTAAATAATTGAAATTAAGACGCTCGCTCCTTGGAAGAAAAGCTGTGACAAACCTAGACAGCATATTAAAAAGCAGAGACATCACTTTGCCAGCAAAGTTCCATCTAGTCAAAGCTATGGTTTTTCAAGTAGTCATGTATGGATTTGAGGGTGGCACAGGGGTTGTAGTTTGCCAAAAAGTGAACTCAGGGCTCTAACTTTGAGCATCCTTCTCTCTTTTTTTTTTTAAGATTTTTTTTTTTTTTGATGTGGACCATTTTCAGTCTTTATTGAATTTGTTACACTATTGCTTCAGTTTTATGTTTTGACTTTTTTGTTACCAGGCATGCAGGATCTCAGCTCCCCAACCAGTGATTGAACCTGCACCCCCTGCAGTGGAGGGTAAAATCTAACCCCTGGACCACCAGGGAAGTCCCTTTGCTTCTTTCTTACATGTTGGTTTCATCTCTGTGACTCACTTAGGAAAAGCACTGTGTTAGCCACTGGGATGTTCAAAGATGAGAGAAAGACAGTCCCCCTCCTCAGGAATAGCGTCACAGACCGCCAGCATTTTGTGTGTGTCAAGCCCTGGATCATAGGTGTGTACACACACGTACTACGTC
This sequence comes from Oreotragus oreotragus, assembly GCA_006410675.1. Lineage (NCBI taxonomy): Eukaryota > Metazoa > Chordata > Mammalia > Artiodactyla > Bovidae > Oreotragus > Oreotragus oreotragus. The sequence continues at coordinate 79,712 of SJYX01011035.1, read as the reverse complement.
AGGCAGTACATGCATGCACGCATACCAAGTGTCCTGCATCACCCTTGTGGTGCTGCCAAGAACAGAGCTTTCGATGATGTCAAGCAACGGACGGACATCCAACCCAACCTCCAACCGCCAAGCTTGCAGGACGCTTCTGCCACCCCAGGAAGATCACCAGGGCCTCCCCTCCCCCTCCCAAACTGCTCTCTGCTCTGGGTCTGCAATGCAGGAAGGCTGATGGTCCAGGGAGTAAAGAAAAAAAAAAATCTAAAAATCGATAAGATAATTTGTAACTGATCCTTGGGCACCAAACATAGGATTTGCCTCCTGCCGTCTCATTGTTTGCACTTAAAGAAACCTGGTTCACACTGCAGAACAGTGAGGCATGCAGGCTGGCATTAATTCAAACCCCAACTGGAGTTGCTTTCTACCCTCTCATCTGGTCGGAACTTGATCAGCCTCAGTTAAGATGTTCTTTGGGGCCAGGAGGGAAGCTGGAAGCAACTGCCTTCTATTCAGCATAGACTGGGACCTGCTTTTGAGCTCACACTTTATACCTCACTTCCCTTCTGACTCATTTGCACAGTTGTGTCCGACTTTTTGTGACTCCATGGACTGTAGCCCGCCAGGCTTCTCTATCCATGGGATTCTCCGGGCAAAAATACTAGAAGGGGTTGTCATTTTTTCCTCCAGGGGTTTTTCCCAACCCAGAGATTGAACCCGGATCTCTTGCATCTCCTGCACTGGCAGGTGGATTCTTTACCACTAATGACATCTGGGAAGCCCTTCTGGGCCCATGTTTAAATCCCACCTCACAGCACAGTTCCAACACTCACGTCTCAAGTAGGCTTTATATACTGATCACTCACTAAAGTCAGTTTGATAGGCTTGATCTCTGGTGGCCCAAACAGGATTAATTTTTAGAAACACAGCCCTACCTGGAATTGCTAAAAGAAAACATGCCAGAAAAAAGCACCATTTGTACAATTATTGCAGCAAATGAACAGGAGCATTCTGGCAGGTTCTCAGTCCTGCTGCAGTTCATCTTGCAGCTGTCTGCAGTTCCCGTGACGTGACATGCTGCACTTCATGAGATGATTTCCAGGCACAGCCTAGGAGGCTCCCCTAAGAGGTGAGGAAGTCGCTGCACAGGGCTGATCCATGCAAATGGACGACCTAAACCCTGGCTTTGCGCCTGATTGCCTTTTCCACGTATCTTTCATCATCATTAGCCGGACCCAGCTTCCCTGTTCCAAATCAGGGTATTAAAAAAACACAGCAGACTGATCAGAGAGAGCTGAGGAGGCACAATTCAGCAAACAATACCAGAGACACAGAAAGGCAGCAAAATATCATAAAATAAGAACAGTGCCTCTGAGACCCAGCCCGGGTAGCAAATCTCATTTGCTGTTGACATGAATCTCTCCACCTGTCAAGGACTCACCAACTACCTTCCATATCAGCATCTGCTCCCTCACTTAACATTGATCCAGAGGAAGTATCTTCCAGACATGCTTTTTATTACCAGGTGGTGAGACAAATGGTTCTTTGGTCAATCAAGGCACAGGGCAACTCTATCAAACTTTTTTTTTTTAATTATAATATTCATCTTCCTACTTCTGGTGAAAGATCAGAATAAGGTTGTCTGATAAAATGCCTAGAGTTCTGAAAACCAGAAGCTGTGTCCACTGTCTTATGCTCAAGATGCATTTTTATTTCATGAGAGTTGGCACCTTTAAATTATATGGCTGCCCATTCTTACCCCTCTGGGCAGGACAGCTCATAACTATAGGAGGGGAAAGCCTCATATATGAAGACTTTCATTCTCTCCACGGTCATCAAAAATGAGTTTCCTCTGGCAGACAGTTGAGTTTGCAAATGAGTTGAAGTGATTCATAGGCTGCTGGAAAAATAGCATCTTGAAATCTATTCTTAAACCCACAGCTTTATAAACTCAGTTCACACTTTTGGTGTTTCCCAGGCAAACATTCAGAGGCACAGGGAGCCATGAGCCTGTGGCAGGGATGAAATTGGGAATCAGTACAGGAATAGTCAAAGCTATGACAAATTTAGACGGTATATTAAAAAGCAGAGACATCACTTTACTGGCAAAGGCTGGTAGAGTCAAAGCTATTGTTCTTCCAGTAGTCACGTACGGATGTGAGAGTCGGATCATAACAAAGACTGAGGGCTGAAGAATTGGTGCTTTTGAATTATGGTGCTCCTTGAGAGTCCCCTGGACTACAAGGAGACCAAACCAGTCCATCCTAAAGGAAATCAGTCCAGAATATTCATTGGGAGGACTGATGCTGAAGCTGAAGCTCCAGTACTTTGGCCACCTTATGTGAAGAGCCAGCTCACTAGAAAAGAGCTTGATATTGCGAAAGATTTGAAGGCAAGAGGAGAAGAGGGCAGCAGAGGATGAGATGGCTAGATATCATCAGTGGACATGAATTTGAGTGAACTCTAGGAGATAGTTGGAGAAGGAAATGGCAGCCCACTCCAGGATTGTTGCCTGGAAAATCCCATGGACAGAGGAGCCTGGCAGGCTGCAGTCCATGGGGTTGCAAAGAGTCGGACACGACTGAGCAACTTCAGTTCACTTACTTCTAGGAGATAGTGGAGGTCAGGGGAGCCTGGCATGGGGTCATAAAAGAGTTGGATTCGACTTAGCAACTCAATAACAACAACAATGGGACTAGCTCTGTGGTCACCACTGGGAGGATCCCTATGGCCTCACTGGGGGGCTCAGGCAGGCACGCCCTGGATCACTGATCTAGAAATTAATGTGGACAAAGCACAACAGTAGAGCAGGGAGAAGGACCCTCTTAATCCTCCCTCCTGTCATCCTTTTTACTCCCAATCCCAAACCAAAGAGGGACATTTCTCATGGCTTTGTGTTTTGTAAGAAAATTCCCAAATCAGTTATCCTCAATGTCCAGGACTTAATGCTTGATGATCTGAAGTGGAGCTAATGTTAATAATAAGAGAAGTGAAGCGGACAAGAAATGTAATGGACTTAGATCATCCAGAAACCATCCCCTCACCCTTAGTCCATGGAAAAGTTGTCTTCCATGAAACTAGTCCCTGGTGCCAAAAAGGTTGGGGACAACTGCCCCAAATGATTCACAGAGCAAGAGTCATGGATTATCTGAGCAGAAAATCTGGACGGCAGATGGCAGGGTTCAGAAGCAGAACTAAGTTCTGTGAATCCATCCTCAGGAACACAAGAAACCTAAAGCAGGGCTTCCGAGGAATCCCTGCATTTTAGAGCTTTAAGAAACCGAGTACTTGCCCATGTGGTAAACGATGGTGCATGCACACATGCATGTGTGTTCAATCACATCCAACTCTGTGACCCCATGGACTGTAGCCCATCAGGTTCCTCTGTCCATGAGATTTTCCAGGCAAGAACACTGGAGTGGTCACCATTTCCTCCTCCAGGGCATCTTCCCGACCCAGGGATTGAACTTGTGTCTCCTATGTCTCCTGAATTGCAAGCAGATTCTTTACCACTAAGCCATTGGGGACTTAGGGCAAAAAAGTGCGTCTCCTCATCCCCTAAACACAGTGTGAGAGCAGAGGCAGGACCCTGTCTCACTTCCCTCTTCCTTGTCCCCTGGTTGCAGGAGGGACAAAGAGGGAAGCTTGATAGCTAGAAACTGCCCTGTCTTCACTGCTGTTGAGCGGCTGCTGAGAGGAACAGTGAATGGTGGTGATACATTATTTAAGATAACAAAAACAAAATAACAGTAGCCAACCTTTATTAAGAACTGACTGTATTCTAGGCACCGAGCTAAGTGCTCTACACATCATTTATTTACAATTCTTCATGATAACTTTATAAAGCAGATCAATGCAAATAATGTTATGATTCCCCTTCCAGTGGGTGGGAAAACAGTGTTTGGTAAGCTTCTTGCCTGAGATGAGATGGCTTGTCTACCAGAGAGCCAAGGCATGGACCCTGCCCTGCCTGCCTCCAGAGGCCACTGCTGTGCCCCCTCCAGGAAGTATACTAGGAGATGAAGATGGGGCTTTCAGTTCAGTCCCTCAGTCATGTCCAACTCCTTGCGACCCCATGGACTGCAGCACCAGGCTTTCCCGTCCATCACCAATTCCCAGAACTTACTCAGACTCATGTCCATTGAGTTGGTGATGCCATCCAACCATCTCATCCTCTATTGTCCCCTTCTCCTCCTGCCTTCAATCTTTCCCAGCATCCAGGTCTTTTCCAATGAGCCAGTTCTTCACATCAGGTGGCCCAAGTATTGGAGCTTGAGCATCAGCATCAGTGCTTCCCAATGAATATTCAAGACTGATTTCCTTCAGGATTGACTGGTTTGATCTCCTTGCAGTCCAAGACTTTCAAGAGTCTTCTCCAACACCACAGTTCAAAAGCATCAATTCTTTGATGCTCAGCTTGCTTTATAGTCCAACTCTCACATCCATACATGACTACCGGAAAAACCATAGCTTTGACTATATGGATCTTTGCTGGCAAGGTAACATCTCTGCTTTTTAATATGCTGTCTAGGTTGGTCATAGTTTTCTTTCCAAGGAGCAAATGTCTTTTAATTTCATGGCTGCAGTCACCATCTGCAATGATTTTGGAGCCCCCCAGAATAGTCTCACTGTTGACATTGCTTCCCCATCTATTTACCATGACGTGATGGGACTGGAGGTCATGATCTTCGTTTTCTGAATGTTGAGATTTAAGCCAACCTTTTCACTCTCCTCTTTCATTTTCATCAAGAGGCTCTTTAGTTCAGCCATGTCTCCACGAGGAAGGCCGTGAGACTGGATGTTGGCCTGAAAGACATGATTGGGGAGCCTGGGACCTAGAAAGTGACTGTGTTGGTCACTTGGTCATGTCTGAATCTTTGTGACCCCATGGACTGTAACCCACCAGACTCCTCTGTCCATGGAATTCTGCAGGTAAGAATACTGGAATGGGTAGCCATTCCCTTCTTCAAGGGATGGTCCCAACCCAGGGACTGAATCCATGTCTTCTGGGTCGCTTGCATTGGCAGGCGGGTTACCACTAGCGCCACCTGGGAAACCCTGAGCCCCTGTCTGGAGGGGATATTTCTGCAGGTTAGTTGCTCGCTGTTCATTGCAACACTGGAAATTTTTAAAAGAAAACTGAGTTTTTCCAGAAATGTGCTTTCCTGAATTCTTCAGGTGAGTGTGCTATTAATATGGAAATGAGGAGAGAGTTTAATCATGTTTGACTGTTTGCTGGAAAGAAAGCCAACAGTCTGATATGCTAAGTATCATCAGATTTGCTAAATGGGGTCAGGATTACGGGGTCCATGCAGGGCCGATGGATTTCTTACTGCTCATTATCCCTATTGAATGGCTGGAATAGATTCAATGCCATGAGAGGCCAGGCCACGGTGGGGCAACTGCGCCCCTGCACCTGGCAGGGTGCTCCTGAGAAGCCCTTGGCCTTGAGCAGGATCTGGGGTGGCAGGGGATCGGTTGGCAGCCAGTCCCACCCCCACGCCAGGCCCCACCCACCGCCCAGTGATCGGTGTGCAGAGCAGGTGCAGGGCTGGAGTTCAAGATCAAAGGGCAGATCAAAGAGGATTCCTTGCCCTCGCCAGAGTGTAATTGATTTCTGTTTGCAAAATAAGTACACGGATACTGTCTCAGTGATTCCTCCTAAGACTGAGGAGAGAACAGCAAGACAGATATTTTCATCTACCTGGTTTATAGATGAATAAATGAGTCCCAGAGACAGTTAAGGGGTTTGTCCGGTGAGACCAGGCACAGGCAGGACCGGCGCCCACCCCACCCGCCCCGCTACANCCCGCTACACCATGATGCAACTTCCCATATAGAGGTCCCCAGAGGACCGGGCTCCCACCCTTGAGTTCCAGCCTCAGCTTGACCTAATCTTGCTCCCAGCCACAGGGAAGTGAGAAGCTCAGGGTGATTTCAGATTTCAACTCTCTCTTCTTAACTAATCTCTAAAGAAGCTTGTGGCTCAGATGGAAAAAAAAAAAAAGTCTGGAGACCTGGGTTCAATCCCTGGGTGGAAAGGTCCCCTGGAGAAGGGGATGGCTACTCACTCCAGTATTCTTGCTGGGGAAACCCCATGGAGAGAGGACCCTGGCAGGCTATAGTCCATGGGATTGTAACCGGACATGACCTACCAACTAAACAACAAGAAGAACCTGATGACTTGAAATGACAAGAAGAGTGAGATGTGGTCATTGGCCATAGGCGCCTCCATAGACCCAAGCTCAGCAGAGGGTGGGATGAGGGAAACTGAGCTAAGCCAAGGGCCCTTCCCCACCCCTCTCCCAACCCCTGGCCCAGGTGTCAGTCCCAGGCAGAGGGAGAGTCCAGCTGTGGATGGATACCTGATGATCAAGTTGTCACACTGAGTCACAGACACATCAGAAAGAACCCGGAAGGCTGGGAGCAGGAGTGGGGGAGCTTTTCTGCAAAATGAGGGGATAGGCTGTGAACAGGTTTGTAAGGTACTCAGAAGCAGATGTGTGGAAGCAGCCAGTCAGAGGTTTGTGACAGGACACTGTCCTGGATTCAGTGAAAACGGCTGTCATCTGAGCCATGGTGCCACCTCTCCAGGAGGGCTCGGCCGGTGACTCTGAGTGTCTCCTCAACTTTCAGTTGCAGTTCAAAACTCACCTCTTCAAGTAGCTTTCTCCCCCCGCTGACAAATACCTCCGCTGTCCTAGGGGATCTGAGCTTTTTGTCCTGAGTGCTCCCAAGGTCGAGTGCACATTGGAAGTACAAGTGCAAATGATTCTTACCAGGAGTTACCCTGAGAACTTTGACTTCATGACAACTATTAGTATGAAAAAAGTGTTAATTAGTACAGGACTGTTGTAAGAATAAAAAACATGTGTAAATATCAATTGTAACAATTATTAGAGAAAATGCAATCTCACATAGCTATGAAATTCAAGACCATTATTATTCATTGACAAATAGTAATGGCGGCATAAAACTAAGGTAACCTCAGTTCAAATGAGCAAATAAAGTTGACAGCGGAATGACCCTCATTAATGAATTTGACATGAGCCTTCCCCCGTTAATAGATTCTTAGCCAATAGAGAAAATGCAATCTCACATAGCTATGAAATTCAAGACCATTATTATTCATTGACAAATAGTAATGGCGGCATAAAACTAAGGTAACCTCAGTTCAAATGAGCAAATAAAGTTGACAGCGGAATGACCCTCATTAATGAATTTGACATGAGCCTTCCCCCGTTAATAGATTCTTAGCCAAAGGTGAGTTTTTAATTAGGATATAAATTTCAGGTACATTGATAATATATGTGGAAATGTGAAGGCTTCAACCCAGCAAATACGTATTGCTTCGTATGCATTCGGAGTCAATGTCCTATAAAGACAACCACACAGAGTCCCTGCTCCTGAGTTTCCTCCCCGTAATTCTCTTGAGATGGAGAAGATGACTTGAGATTGTTTGGAAACAAGATGGCACAGGAGAGAGAGAGAAGTTGAGAATACAAGGCAAATGAAGTAAACTTTTGGAGGGAGCAGGGGAAAGCTGGTACCAGCCAGAGTTCTTGGTCTCCCCCAACCGATAAACTGATCAGAGGCCAGACAAGAAATTCCAGGCAGGCTTTACTGGGGTCCCTGCTGCAGCAGAGGGATCAGGAACAGTAACTGATTCCTTAGCTTGCTCCCCAAGGCAGAGTGAGCTCATTCCTTATATGGGGTGGGAGTAGGGGTGCATTGTGGGAGCTGGCCGAAGGGGTGGCTTGGGTGGTCTCCCTTCCTCTTTACGGTGTCTCGTCCGAGGGGCAGNCCCGCTACACCATGATGCAACTTCCCATATAGAGGTCCCCAGAGGACCGGGCTCCCACCCTTGAGTTCCAGCCTCAGCTTGACCTAATCTTGCTCCCAGCCACAGGGAAGTGAGAAGCTCAGGGTGATTTCAGATTTCAACTCTCTCTTCTTAACTAATCTCTAAAGAAGCTTGTGGCTCAGATGGAAAAAAAAAAAAAGTCTGGAGACCTGGGTTCAATCCCTGGGTGGAAAGGTCCCCTGGAGAAGGGGATGGCTACTCACTCCAGTATTCTTGCTGGGGAAACCCCATGGAGAGAGGACCCTGGCAGGCTATAGTCCATGGGATTGTAACCGGACATGACCTACCAACTAAACAACAAGAAGAACCTGATGACTTGAAATGACAAGAAGAGTGAGATGTGGTCATTGGCCATAGGCGCCTCCATAGACCCAAGCTCAGCAGAGGGTGGGATGAGGGAAACTGAGCTAAGCCAAGGGCCCTTCCCCACCCCTCTCCCAACCCCTGGCCCAGGTGTCAGTCCCAGGCAGAGGGAGAGTCCAGCTGTGGATGGATACCTGATGATCAAGTTGTCACACTGAGTCACAGACACATCAGAAAGAACCCGGAAGGCTGGGAGCAGGAGTGGGGGAGCTTTTCTGCAAAATGAGGGGATAGGCTGTGAACAGGTTTGTAAGGTACTCAGAAGCAGATGTGTGGAAGCAGCCAGTCAGAGGTTTGTGACAGGACACTGTCCTGGATTCAGTGAAAACGGCTGTCATCTGAGCCATGGTGCCACCTCTCCAGGAGGGCTCGGCCGGTGACTCTGAGTGTCTCCTCAACTTTCAGTTGCAGTTCAAAACTCACCTCTTCAAGTAGCTTTCTCCCCCCGCTGACAAATACCTCCGCTGTCCTAGGGGATCTGAGCTTTTTGTCCTGAGTGCTCCCAAGGTCGAGTGCACATTGGAAGTACAAGTGCAAATGATTCTTACCAGGAGTTACCCTGAGAACTTTGACTTCATGACAACTATTAGTATGAAAAAAGTGTTAATTAGTACAGGACTGTTGTAAGAATAAAAAACATGTGTAAATATCAATTGTAACAATTATTAGAGAAAATGCAATCTCACATAGCTATGAAATTCAAGACCATTATTATTCATTGACAAATAGTAATGGCGGCATAAAACTAAGGTAACCTCAGTTCAAATGAGCAAATAAAGTTGACAGCGGAATGACCCTCATTAATGAATTTGACATGAGCCTTCCCCCGTTAATAGATTCTTAGCCAAAGGTGAGTTTTTAATTAGGATATAAATTTCAGGTACATTGATAATATATGTGGAAATGTGAAGGCTTCAACCCAGCAAATACGTATTGCTTCGTATGCATTCGGAGTCAATGTCCTATAAAGACAACCACACAGAGTCCCTGCTCCTGAGTTTCCTCCCCGTAATTCTCTTGAGATGGAGAAGATGACTTGAGATTGTTTGGAAACAAGATGGCACAGGAGAGAGAGAGAAGTTGAGAATACAAGGCAAATGAAGTAAACTTTTGGAGGGAGCAGGGGAAAGCTGGTACCAGCCAGAGTTCTTGGTCTCCCCCAGCCGATAAACTGATCAGAGGCCAGACAAGAAATTCCAGGCAGGCTTTACTGGAGTCCCTGCTGCAGCAGAGGGATCAGGAACAGTAACTGGTTCCTTAGCTTGCTCCCCAAGGCAGAGTGAGCTCGTTCCTTATATGGGGTGGGAGTAGGGGTGCATCGTGGGAGCTGGCCGAAGGGGTGGCTTGGGTGGTCTCCCTTCCTCTTTACGGTGTCTCGTCCGAGGGGCAGGAGCAGTACCCTGCTTTTGTTCCTCGCTCTTCAGAAGTGGGTTTTTTGGTCTTTTTGTATATCTTTGTCTGTAATCTGTCTCCAACTGCACATGCGCACATTAATAGTTATTTTCAGTCCCTTGTGTGCGTGAGTGTATGCTCAGTCACTTCCGTCATGTCTGACTCTTTGCAATTCTGTGGACTGCAACCCATCCATGGGATTTCCCAGGCAAGAATACCGAAGTGGTAGCCATTTCCTTCTCCAGGGGATCCTCCCAACCCAGGGATCGAACCCGCGTCTCCTGCCTCTCCTGCATTGCAGGTGGATTCTTTACTGCTGAGCCACCAGGGAAGACCTTCGTCCCTTCTAGTTTCTTTGTATCCTGTTGCTCAAGGAAGAAACATTTGTCCAGGTGCAAGCACTGCAGTAAAAGGTCCCGGGTCCCAGCCTGTCTCAAAGCCACACTTGTCAAAGTAGGTCCTAGGTTCCTTGCTGGAATCCCAGACTTCTGTCCTCTGCAAATACCCCACCCCTCCCCACTTGCAACCCATCAGATCAGAGTCCCAGGAGAGAGCCTGGGAATCTTCATTTTACTAAAATCCTCAGCTGAGTCTCCTCTTCATAAAACAAGAAGCACTGCCTGGTGCCCTGAGAACAGGGTTTAAAAGTGCTCTTCTGAAGCCATTGCCTTATTTTACAGGGGAGGCCCTTGAGACCAGAGGGATGGAGCCAGAACTCCAGAGCTCAGCTTTATTTCACCTCCATATGGCCAGGTCTGTGCCAGGCTCCCAGGGACCAGTTTTAGCTGCCCACAGGGAGTTACCGTCAGCATCCCAAGTTTCAGCATCAAACTGAATTCACACTCTGTTCCCGCCACACCCGCCATCCTGGGGTCAGCGCTGGCCTCTGGAGACCCTGCGTCTGGCCTTGAGGCCTGAGGCTGTGCTTCCGAATCGTGATTGGAGGTAATTTTCCTGTTCCTCCTTGGCTTCCTGGTCAATGTTTTAAAACATAAAGCATGATTTTTTAAAAAAAATGCTACCTATTTAAATCTATTTTTCTGAGAGTTAATAGAAAAGTTATGTATTTAGAAAACCAGATCTAGACACTGGTATGTGACCACCTGCCACCAAATTTTCTCTCCTGACCTGTGTCCCGTGATTCTCCCTTTGGGTGTGAGTGTGAGCAAACCTGTCTACTGCATTGCATGTCATGAATCCCTGAATCTAGGTTAGACAGTTTGGCAGCATCCTAATCTTTTCTTAGACCCAATCTGAGAGAGAGGGTGCTTACAGAATTCCAAGATGAAGAAACAAGCTTTCTGTCTGAAACAGCTGATGTCATCTGACTTCTACAGAAAAGGCCACTTTTTTTGTTATCTCTGTTTTGTTCAGTTAGGTGCCTAAGGAAGTGGTTAATTCTTTAAGAGTGATGGTAACAGTGACTGGGGCTCTATTTCATACCTATTCCCTATTTCTTTTTCTTTCTTTTTCACCAGCACACCCAACTGTAGAGCAATATGTCCTTCCTTATGTAAGAGAAGCAAACAGACTTCTGCATATCTGCACAATTTTATGACAGATTTCACCCAAAGTCCACTTTCTGAAAGTACCGATATTATACTTTATCCCAAAGCCAGTACATTGTTCATTCCCCCTCTGTCCTCATGCACACCCCTGTGTGGCTGTGGCTTTATGAAAGCGACAGTGAGGTCACAGAGCCGACAGTGTCTTCTATAAATTGGCTCAAGCTGGCACATCTAAAACATAGAGTCCCCAGAGTCTGGTGGGTTTTCCCACAAAACAGCCCTGCCGCTTACTGCTTTCTGACTTGGCTGAAATCAAGAAAGGGACATGATATCTTTATTTTCCAGGCAGAAAGGTAGAACCAGGCAATGACAAATCAGTCCTCAAGGCACACAGGTCTATTCCTGAAAGTTGGAAAACGTGACTCTGACAGTCCCCCATGGCTGGCCTTAAAAGTCAGAATGGGCTGACTCATCCCCAAGTGTCAAGGAATTTAAAAACCTCAGATGTACTGTTTTCCAAATGGAAACTGGTGGTCACTGGCTGACACTGGGTATGACAAGGCCTTGGAACAGAGAGGAGGCAGTGCTGAGGGTTGGCGGGTGCATCCTGAAACGCTCTATTAGCTCCAGGTTGGGATCAATGTGAAACTTAATACTTTAATGACTGGGCTGCTCCTGGGCTCTTGTTTTTAATTCTCTGGTCCCGAGAGAATAATTTTCTTCTCTCAATCGAATCTTCCTGAGAGGAGGAGAAAGCAAGGAGATAAGTGTGGGTCAGGCAGTGCTGGGCAGAGCTTCTTAAGGGAAGGGACCGTTCCTGATACATGAAGCAGGCAGCCAAGGGTGGTCAGTGAGCACCAGGCATCTGGACTCAGACCCCTTCTCCAGCCCCTGCCTATCCCTTGAGCTGAGTCACTGACATGATTTGAGTCTCATTTCCTCCTCTGTTTCCCTGCCCCAGGATGGTTAGTATGAAATGAGATCATCACGTAAACATTGCATCTGATGTCTGGCACATAGTGGATATTTAATACTGATAGGGAATTTCAATTATTTTATTTCAATGTTTAACAGCTTGCCTAGAGAGCATCAGAGGGCCAGTATATTTGGTGTGAGTGGATGACACATGAATGGCACACTGAACTCATCACAGGTGGAACCAGCTAGTGACTGTCATCAACATCAGAAGTCCCTAATAGGCAGAGACCATCTGAGATCACAGGCAAGCACCAGTCTTTATGAGTATCAGCTAATTTAGCCTTCCAAACAATCCTCTCAAGTCAGTGTGATCGTTGTTCTTGTGAAGATGAGAAAACTGAGGAGTTCAATACTTACCTAAAGGCACAGAGCCAGAAAGTGAGAAAGTGTGATTCCAAAGTCCACACTCTGAGCCAAGCATCAGCAAACCCGTGGGCCACTCTTGTTAGCTTCCTGCTTTTGTAAATAAAGTTTTATTGGAACACAGACGTGCACCTTAGATTACATGCCATCTCTGACTGCTTTTGCATTACAGTGGCTGAGCTGAGGAGTCATCTACAAGGCCTGCAATGTTTAAAATACTTACTGCCTGGCCCTTCACAGGAAACATTTGCCAGCCTTGTTATAAATGACTACAGCATAGTACCTTCTTGGTGAGAGAGAGAGAGATAGATCACGTACCCAGACTTCTAAGATACAAGATGGAACATGAGCTACACAGGGGTACAAAGAAAATGGAATAACGTTACTGTGACCTTCCTGGACACAATGGTGGTGAATGTGTGTCTCTGTGTGTGGTTGTGGGCGAGGGCAGTGCTAAGCTTCTCTGACTGTGAAGCTGAAGTGGAAACAAGAACAGCATAAGTGAAGACTAAACATGAGAGCTAGGTTTGGCAGTTTTAGATAAAAAAGAGCAATTGGGAGAAAGATTTGTATCCTAGAACAGTTACCACAAGAAGCCATAATGTTTCTGCTTTTATGCAAACGAAGTAGGAGGGACTTCCCTGGCAGTCCAGTAATCAGGACTTTGTCTTCCAGAGCAAGAGATGCAGGTTCAGTCCCTGGCTGGGCAGCTAAGATCCCACATGCCTTGTGGCCTAAAAACATAACAGAAGCAATATGGTAACAAATTCAACAAGGACTTAAAAAATGGTCCACATCCCCCCAAAAATATTTCATGAGGAAATGACTATTAAAAAATCTGTTAAAAAATTTAACGAGGAAATGAACGTCAAGAAGTAGTAAGATCTAATTTAACATCTTAAAATCAGTTTCACCCCTAAGTTTCAACACTCATGAGAAAGTTTCTCCCAACAGAATCAAGCAAGAGCATGGCAAGCTCACAAGAAGTCTGAGTCTCCAGGGTGCTGTGCAAACACAAAATTGCCACTTGAACTCTAAAAAGCCGACGAGGACATTAGCATTAAGCCGACTACTTAAAGCCAGCATATATGTCATCATAGCAGCTATCTGTACCTGCCTTTTGTGCAAATTCTTCAACTCTTGCTCCTCAGTACATTTTTTTCTTATTTGCCGCTTACCTCATTCACACCAAGCAATGCAGCAAGGGAATAGTCTTCTTCAAAACATTTAAGATTGGATGAATATTCCCTTTGATCTCTTGTTTATTTCAATGTCTGACACCACACTTGACTGGTGAGCATTCCTGGTCTCCAAGAGAAACAACCAGCCTCCCCTGGGTGTTCCTTGAAAATGATGTTACTTTTCTCTGATGGTAAACATCACGCAGAGATAAAACTGAAAACAGAAAATTTAATAAAGTAAAGACACGTTTGACCATCTTTCTCTGGAGCTTCAGAAAGCGTTCAGTGTTTTATAAGCAGTACATGGCGTAATGCAGGAATACCCAGAAAGATGGATAGTCGTTCCATTATTTCGAGATTTCCCTTGGTGATCGTAGCTGCAAGGCTTTCACTGCTTCCTGGATCGTTATTACATGGTTCCTGCCTGTTCAGCCTATTTTTCTCTCATATTCTTCTAGCTTGAATGAGGAGTTTATGCTTTTGGTAAATAGAGGTAAGTTAAATGAGGTTGTAGGTTTGGGGAGTCAATTGAAATCAACTGCTGTTAAATATGGATGAAGGTTACAGGATCAAAGTCTCACTTGCCAAAAGAAAAAAAAAAAAATCTCTTATTTTGCACATTTGCTGCTCACGGGCATTTCAAAAAGGGCTCTTTAGCATCTCCAAGCTTTGTCTCAGCCACATTCTATTCCATTTCAAGTCACACGCTATTTTATTTTTTACCTTAATTATCATCCCATTCTTAAAGAGACGTTTGGATTATGCCAAAAAACTTGAGGTACCCTTTTTGATGGGGCTTCCCAGGAGTTGCTAATGGTAGAGAACACACCTTCCAACGCAGGAGATAAGAGACACGGGTTCCATCCCTGGGTCGGGAAGATCCCCAGGAGGAGGGCATGGAAACCCATTTCAGTATTCTTGCCTGGAGAATCCCATGGACAGTGGAGCATGATGGGCTACAGCCCATAGGGTCGCAAAGAGTCAGACATGACTTAGCAAACACACACACACAGAGACACACACACACACATCCTTTTTGACAAAGCAGATATTCATTGAATAGTGTGTAACGTCTGGGTTCTTAACTGCTTCTTAATTCTGCATTTTGGTCCGTTTCTCTCTAAGATGAGGAGAGGATGAGGTTGACCCAGGAAGCCTGAATATAATTCCATATTAAAGTCTTATTCCATCAGTACCAGATGGAGGCCAAGTCCAAAGAGGTACAGAAAGACCCCCCAGCTGAACACTTCAATTTCTTCTAAGAAATGATATACTAATGATCTGTTTAGTTCAGTTCAGTTGCTTAGTCTTCTCTGACTCTTTGAGACGCCATGGACTGCAGCACACCAGGCTTCCCTGTCCATCATCAACTCCTGAAGCTTGCTCAAACTCATGTCCATTGAGTTGGTGATGCCATCCAACCATCTCATCCTCTGTCGTCCCCTTCTCCTCCTGCCTTCAATCTTTCCCAGCATCAGGGTCTTTTCCAATGAGCCAGTTCTTCACATCAGTTGACCAAAGTATTGGAGTTTCAGTTTCAGCATCAGTGCTTCCCAATGAATATTCAGGACTGATTTCCTTTGGGATCGACTGGTTGGATCTCCTTGCAGTCCAAGGGGCTCTCAAGAGTCTTCTCTAACACCACAGTTCAAAAGTGCTCAGCTTTCTTTATGATCCAACTCTCACATCCATACATGACTACTGGAAAAACCATAGCTTTGACTAGACAGACCTTTGTTGGCAAAGTAATGTCACTGCTTTTTAACATGCTGTCTAGAAGCTGTTAAATACAAGGCCTTCTCAACTAGACACAGAAGGCTGGGTTTCCTTTCTATCTGCACCCCTTTCTTTGAAAGGGGGCTTCCTGAGTAGCTCACTAATAAAGAATCTTACTGCCAATGCAGGAGATGCAAGAAACGGGAGTCAATCCCTGGTCCAGGAAGATGATCTGGAGAAGGAGATGGCAATCCACTCCAGTATTCTTGCCTGGAAAATTCCATGGACAGAGGAGCCTGGCAGGCTAACAGTCCATGGGACCAGAAAGACGCGACTATGCAACTGGGCACACATTCCATAGAAAGGCCTAAGTGTGATACTGAGAGCTCGTTCTCAAAGGATCTCATAAAGCATCAGAAGGTGACTCAAAAGGCTGGGCTTGGGAGAGAAGAGAAAAAAAAAACCCAAGAAGGAACAACAGAATTAACATAATTCCAAACTGGTTAGGACTCTCCCAGGCAATAGGGATGCTGCTGCATTCTCTGAGTCCTGGTTTCCCCAAGAGTAATATTAGAGTCATCACATTTTCTGTGAATCGACCAGGTCTTAACAAAAGATGCAAGAACAAAAGTACTAGACACCTTCATACTACATAGTAGATAATATATTTCAAAGTACTCATTCCCCTCCCCATACACCCCTTCCTATGGATGTCTCCCTCTGAGAGAATTAAACATCTCGGCCCCATGAATATCATGTTACTTGCTTTCACCAATGAACTGAAAGCAGAAACTATGCATACTTTGTCTGAACACAAGCTCTGAGAGCTTTCTTCCCACATTCTTATTTCTCTCCGCCTAGAGATAAGCAATGACAGAATAGCTTAGTCTTCAGACTTTAAATTTTTTATGTTCTTTTAATTTTCTATAACAATTTCCTCTGGTTTCTACTTCATTCTGCAGGAACATCCTCTCTGAAAATGTCAGCCTGAGAGAAAGGGGGATGGAAATTCAGAGAATCTCCCCAGGACCAACCCCCAAGGGGACAGAAAAGGAGAGGTGAAAATTTAAGGGCATGTTAAAGTAACTTGAAGTCAAATGACAGGAATTGGCTTCCAGCTTTCAAATTATCAAGTTAAAAATAGCATCCTCTGTAAGCAGATGTGTCCGAAAATAGTCACTCCTGTTCTTCTGATACAAATATAAAATAACTAGATTTCTAGAGGACAATTTTGTAATACTTATCAGGAAGATTTAAAGCAGGCAGGCATAGCCTCCTAGGTAGTGAAACCCCCCACAGAGCTGTGTCATAAGGGAATGATAATAGATGTGCATAGAGTCTGTGTAGAAGGCTGTTCTCAGCAAGAATAAGGGCTGAGGGGCTAACAGTGCTTTTGTCTGAGGTGTGGCATGAATGCAATTTCTTGTACCTTTTCTCTTTTTCTCCTTCTCCTCTTTCTTCTCTCCTTTTCTCCTCCTTTTTTGCTTATCTATTTTTAAATTGCCAAGAGAACTTTCTTCATTTTTGTGACAAGGAGGGAAATATATTTCAGAAAAACAATAGAGGGAGGGCTTCCCTGATGGTCCAGTGGCTAAGATGCCAACTCCCGTTGCACGGAGCCCAGGTTCAATTCCTGATCAGGGAATTACATCACACATGCTGCAACTGAGAGATCGCATGCCTCGACAAGATCAAAGACCCCGCAGGCCAGAACTGAGACCCGGCACAGCCAAATAAATAAATATTTTTTAAAAAGAAAAGAAAAAAAATAGAGGGAAATTCAGGAAGAGCATATGTCCCTCTTGGGTAACACTGTTCCCCTCTGGGGGCCAATGGCCTTCCCTGTCCCACTGCTGCTAGAGGAGTGGCCTCAACATGGGGATGATCAAGTCGGAGGGGGTTGTCTNAAAAAAAAAAAAATAGAGGGAAATTCAGGAAGAGCATATGTCCCTCTTGGGTAACACTGTTCCCCTCTGGGGGCCAATGGCCTTCCCTGTCCCACTGCTGCTAGAGGAGTGGCCTCAACATGGGGATGATCAAGTCGGAGGGGGTTGTCTCACCCTGCCATTCACACCTGTGCCGGGGGTGGGTGGGGTTTATCTGTAGAAAGTACCTTTTGAGTTCCCCAACCTGCATAGACTCCAGGAGCCCAAAATAAGAGACAAGAGCTCGCAGGACGTTCAGCTGGGGCCCGGAGCCCACCTTCCATGAGGCTAACTGCCTGCTTTCTTTCATCCTTTTTCACAGTCCCACCCACTTTCACACCTGGGTTAACTCCCTCTCCAGTTGGGTGTTTTCTTTCACTGCTGTTTACTTGGTTCCATCTTGCTTCCAAGGAGTCATTAAACTCGGTAGGAAAACCATACTTAGGAGGCCGCGCAGCTGCAGAGGCCCATGGATAATAAGTAAGTGGTGAACAAATCTCTACATACTTAAAGCTCAGCTGTTTGAAACACACTGAATGCAAAAATCACTGGTGAGTTACAATGTGTTAAATGACTATAATTAAAGGCCTCTATTTTATGACATAGTTCATGATCTTTCATTGTAAAAACTGTAACTGGGGCACCTACAGTGGTGGACACTACATTTTTTATTCCTTTCTGTGGGACTGAGAAAGAATGGGACAAAAGCATAGTGGAAAGATCATTATGTTATAGGAGGAGTTTTATTATTTGGATTCTTTGAGGCTCTTCGTAATCTTTAGCCAATGATTTTTGTACAGTGTTGTACACTGTCTTCCTGCTTTACATCTGTTGACAGAAGAATGGGGAGTCAATTACATTTCAATAAAATTTCCAGCTGCTGAGCATGTCTAGATAACTGGTCTGTTGCTATTTTTCTAATGTGAGTTTTTTTTTTTTTTACATAAAGCAGTTGTGAAAACAAGACATGAAATACTAAACTCGTTGAGTTCAGCATAAGTTTGGCCGTTTGGGAGAAAAGCTAATTGGTCAGATATTAAAGCAACTTGATCACTTTCTCATTTAAATGAAGACTTGTAGAATTTCCCAAGATCTATCATTAGAATTTTATTATTTTGTACCCAGAACCCTATATTTGATACGATTTTCTTTTTCCCTCATACATAACTTTTGTGTTCTGTGCTCAGTTTTGTCCAACTGCTTTTGACTTTATGAACTGTAGCCCACCAGACTCCTCTGTCCATGGGATTTCCCAGGCAAAAATACTGGAATGGCTTGCCAGGCCCTCCCCTAGAGGATATTCCCAACCCAGGGATCGAAAACACGTCTCCTGCATTTCAGGTGGATTCTTTACCACTGAGCCACTGGGGAAGACAGTACATACTTCTGAGTTTGACTCTGTTCCCTCCAACGGCACCCCGCTCCAGTACTCTTGCCTGGAAAGTCTCATGGACGGAGGAGCCTGGTAGGCTGCAGTCCATGGGGTCGCGNTCTCCTGCATTTCAGGTGGATTCTTTACCACTGAGCCACTGGGGAAGACAGTACATACTTCTGAGTTTGACTCTGTTCCCTCCAACGGCACCCCGCTCCAGTACTCTTGCCTGGAAAGTCTCATGGACGGAGGAGCCTGGTAGGCTGCAGTCCATGGGGTCGCGAAGAGTCGGACGCGACTGAGCGAGTTCCCTTTCCCTATCCCCCGCTTAAAAAAATCTAAGTTGGAGGACTAGTTCTTAATCATTTCTATCAATAGGTGAATGAAATTGTTAGCTTATTCTTAAGTACAAGCCATAAGATTGATATTTTCCTTTTAGTGTAGCCAACTTGTAATATTCTATTACAACATAATTTATGAGCCTGATTTGACAACGTTTTTAGTGTAGTCATTATTCAGATTGTCTGTAGTCATTCTGCTTGAGTAAGGACCGTAAGGTTCACCTATCATGGATGATAAATGTTCTGGATTCCAATCTTGTTGCTGCCATTGATGTTCTGAGCTAATCTTTTTATCTTTGTGTCCTCAAGGAGAAAGTACAGCTTAGAAAGCCAAACTTGCCACCAAGGATATAGAAAGAATAGATATAATTGCTGTAAAATGCTTTTAAAATGGAGAGTGATGTTGCTTAATGCACCTTGAACTTGTTACAAAGTCCAAGCTCATCTGGAGAAGGAAATGGCAAGCCACTCCAGTTTCCTTGCCTGGGAAATCCCATGAACAGAGGAGCCTGGTGGGCTACAGTCCGTGGGGTTGCAGAGAGTCTAAGCATACACACACGCGTGGTATTTCCATGTGTGATCCTTTATCTCCTTTCAAGAGGAATGAAGGGTCTTTGCCAGACCACTGTCTGGCCAAAGGGCACTACTGTTTTACATGCGTTCCTTATTTACTCTGTGCAGCGCTGTCTTATTTCACAAACAAGGAAATAGAGATTTAGGATTCAGATGCTTCGTACTTGCCAAGGTTCCAGTTTGCAAATGCACAGCCAGCATATTAGCCCTCTGTGTCCCCAGAATCCAGGTCTGTCTCTCTGTGATTCTGCCTCCAAAAGCAGGCATTTAAAACCCTGGCCAAAAAAAAAAAAAAAAAGGACCTGGTGAAGAATGGGAGGAGACAGCAGTGTCTTCATTCCAGCACCAGGTCCAACTGCTGTTTTCTGCTGAGTTTCAAGCTCCTGTGAACTGGCAGGAGTTTTCCAGCAAAGGCAACCTCATGATTGACTGCTGATGAGTCAAGTCCATGCCATAGCTTATCTGTGCTGCCTTCTGCAGTTCTGTGTAGACAAACTGCAGGGTCATAGCAGGTGTCACTGGACATAGGATTTTGTTGAAGTGAGATATTTCCACGTGTGGCCAATAGGAACAGTGATTTGTGACTCTGGTTTCAAAAGATTCTACTTAAGCGAAAGCCCCATCGAACAGATGGAATCCTAAGTATCTGTCCATAATGTAGTTAATATTTATAACAAAAAGTTTATTTTGATGCTCACATGTGTGCTGCGACTGCATCTGAAGGCAATGAGGGCTTTTTCCAAAAGGCATTTATTTGGTTTTGAAAAAGATGTGGCTGTGCTTTTTGGTTTAATCACCAGTCTTCCCAGAGAGAGGAAAATAATTGTCAGTTGGGACTTAGCTTTTATGGGACAGACAGTAATCGGGAGAGAAAGGCAAACCCTCATTTATGGGGGTGGGGGGGCGGAGACGGAGCAGCGAGGAGAGAGAATGTAGCACAGTGTGATACAATGGAAAGGCATGAGCTTTGTGGTTAGAAAAATCTGGGTTCAAATCCTGGCTTTGCCTTGTGTAAGCAATTATTTATTTAATGAGTTCTAAATCTTGTGCCAGATATTGAGTTAGGCATTAGGCACACACAGATAAAAATGGAATGGTTCCCAGAAGCAAACATTCTAGAAATATACATACATTTCAGAATGTTTAAATTTGTGATGGCTAAGCACAATGACAATGACCTTTTCTGGGTAATAGGCAGGCACATCTAAAAAGTCAGAGGAAGAGGGCAGACCAGGAAGGTGTCCTGATTGGTGACTTTGGATGATTTGCATAATCTCAACATCACTTTTCTCAAGCTGGTAATAACTGTCTTGTTAGACTGTTGTGAGACACATGCTGTGTGTAGGATGTGGGTACTGTGTTTACTGTGGTACCAGGCAGACAGACTATACCTGGTGCAACGTAGGAGATGAGGGTTCGATTCCAGGGTTGGGAAGATCCCCTGGAGAAGGAAATGGCAACCCAATCCAGGATTCTTGCCTGGGAAATCCCATGGACACAGGAACATGGCAGGCTACAGTCCATGGGGTTGCAAAGAATGAGACATGACTTGGAGACTAAACAACAACTATAAATAGTTGTGATGCTAACCATGATGACTGGGAGGACAGATGATACGGACCTGAAGGACCAATGAGTCCAAAGACAGGAACTCTGGCAGACTCAGAAGAGTCAACTGTTCCGTTGCTCAAAATCAGGGTAGATTTCTATCCCTCCTCTGTGCCCTGAGTGAGCTGCCCTATAAGAGTTGTTTAATCCCATTAAACTGATCTCTCTGAAAGTGAAAGTGAAGTCGCTTAGTCCTGTCTGACTCTTTGCGACCCTGTGGACTGTAGCCCACCAGGCTCCCCCGTCCATGGGATTCTCCGGGCAAGAATACTGGAGTGGGTTGCCAGAGAGGCACAAAACTCTGTCTCATGAGACACTGTGTCCAGGATTTAGCTTCAGTCCTCTCACATGGGAGTCTACATATCCATGGAGGGAAGGAAGTAGAAGAGAAAGAAAAGATAGACAGAGAAACAGATGAAAGGAAGAAGTCAGGTGGAATCGCTGTCTGAGGACACTCCCTGTGACTGCTCCCTCTTCCCTATTCCACGCTTTATAGCAGCACTTTTGATGACCAGCTCATCCCTCCGTTACCCATCATTCTCTAACCAGACACACACACAATCTCAGCCCTAATTTCTTTATCTTCCTTTTCTTTCCTTCCTTGTTGTTCAGTTGCTCAGTCATGTCCAACTCTGTAAACCCACAGACTGCAGCATGCCAGGCTTCCATATCCTTCACTGCCTCACGGAGTTTTTTCAAACTCATGTCCATTGAGTCGGTGATGCCATCCTACCGTCTCATCCTCTGTTGCCCCCTTCTTCTCTTGCCCTCAATCTGTCTCAGCATCAGGGTCTTTTCCAAAGAGTTGGCTCTACACATCAAGTAGCCAAAGTATTGGAGCTTCAGCTTCAGCATCAGTCCTTCCAATGAAGATTCAGGGTTGATTTTCTTTAGCATGGACTGGTTTGACATCCTTGGTGTTTGGTCTTCTTTCCTTTTTAGAGAGTTGACATTCTAGCCATGCCACATACTGAGCTATACTGGCCTTATGTAAGTTCTTAATCTCTTAGAGTCAGGTGAACAGAAGTCCAGTTAAACATGGCAGATTTTAATATACATGAAGTCCACTTCTTCCTAAAATTCTAACTACAGTGAATATTTTTATAAACATTTAAATGAGAGGGGTGATAAACATGAGAACAAAGTTGAGAGCAGAGAAGAGTGGTTAAAATATTTTGAAAGTTAATCCTTGGCTTTGTCCTTCCAATTTATTGACTTGCTCACTTGAATCCAATAGGGAAAGTATCTGGAGGCACAATCGAGGTGGGGAAGTCATTCACAATAGCAGAGGTGAGCTACTATCACTTTGATCCCAGAGCCTAACATGGGCTAGGGTGGCAGAGAGACACCCCCAGCTAGATGGGGTCAATTCATTCAACTGAGAAAATGGCGTGGATGTAGTGCTGATTTCAGGGGCAGAGGAAAGAGACAGCTAGCCCAAGTCTCTATATATTATTTAGTGGGATGTACAGAAGATAATAAAGAATACACTTATTGATTGACTAATGGACAAGCCCTAGCCAATGCCCTCCAAGAGTGTGTGATATGCATCTTCAAAAAGAATTGTCCAGACAAGGTGGATGCCCCAAGAACACAAAGTACACAGCTTCTCAGTAGATATAAGATTTGGGTGTCTCAACATCTCAGCCCCCAAATAATCATAGTTTTCTTCTGGTTGATCCCTGAAATTCCATCCTTAGCCCTCCCCTCACTTGCTGTGTTGATTTTTATCCTACTGGGTACCAGGCCTGCCTGGGCTGGGCTGGGGGTACAGGTGAGATGAGAAACCACCCACTGTCCTGGGGAATAATAGACAAGTACACAGGTAACTATCATACTGGAGTGAGCCCAGGAGCCGCAGGGCACGCAGCATGCTGTCTGCGCCCAGCACAAATGCAAGCACATACCCAGCTCAGCCAGGTCCTGGATCCTTCTCTGTAGGGCAGAGGATTCTGGAAGGGAAAGATGTTGCATGGGGGGTGATATCATCGTGTTTGTGCATGAAAATGCAAATCAGGACAACAAATGAGGAGGTTGCATATGTAATCCATTATGTCACTTCGATTCTAATGTTCTAAATATCCTTAGAAGGGACAATGAGTTTTAAATAAGTTATGTACTCTTTGGAGTGACTAAAGGTTTCAAAGACTACTTTTTTTATGACTCCCTCTTTTATTAAATTTATTTTTAACTGAAGGATAATTGCCTTAAAATATTGTTGGTTGCTGCCATACATCAACATGAATCAGCCATAGGTATACATATGTCCCCTTCCCCTTGAACCACCTCCCACCTCCCACCCCACCCACCCCTCTAGGTTGTCAAGAGCAGCAGATCTAAGCTAGATCTAAGGTCCTTGTGTCATACAACATCTTTCCACTGGTTATCTAGTTTTTCACATGGTAATATATATCCATGCTACTCTCTCAATTTGTCTCACCCTCTCCCAGTAGTGGGATTGTTGGTCATACAGTAATTTTATCCCTAGCTTTTTAAGGAGCTTCATACTGTTCTCCAAAGGGGGCTGTATCAATTTGCATCCCCACCAAAAATGCAAGGGGGTTCCTTTTTCTCCACACCCTTGGCATTTATTGTTTGTAGATTTTTTTGATGATGGCCATCCTGACTAAAATGAGGCAATACCTCATTGTAGTTTTGATTTGCATTTCTCTAATAATAAGCAATGTTGAGCATCTTTTTTACATAGTTATTAACCATCTGTACATCTTCTTTGGTCAAATGTTTAGATCTGCCCACTTTTTTATTGGGTTGTTTATTTTTCTGGTACTGAGCTGAATGAGCTGCTTGTGTGATTTAGAGATTACTTCTTTGTCAGTTGTTTCATTTGCTGTTAGATTGGCCTGTTCTGAGGGTTGTCTTTTCACCTTGTTTATATTTTCCTTCACTGTGCAAAAGCATTTCAGGTTAATCAGTTCCCATTTGTTTATTTTTGTTTTTATTTCC
>SJYX01011035.1:32894-44727 GCA_006410675.1 Oreotragus oreotragus | reverse complement strand
CAAATGAATAAAGTTTCTTGCTCAAGGGGGAAAATGCATTCTTGGGACCAATCATGCGCTAGTAAATATGCTCTTCAAGGGAAAAAAAAAATCCCTGTTTTTCACTGTTTTGTTGGCGTGATATAAGTATTCTCTCCACCTGTGATTTTAAGATACCCATTGACTTATGTGATCATAGTACAAAAGGTGAGTATTCATCTACCCCAAGTAATTATTTAACTATGTTGGATAAATGGGCGGTTATGCTTTTATTTATGCTTATGATAGGAGGGATGATGAAAGAGAGGTAAATTTTCCTCTACTATAGTGAGAAGTGAATAGATGCAGGTAAAAATAGAAAAGATGATGAGAAGTACCACGCTTTCCATAACAGGCTGTTGAAAACAGTTGTGTCTGGAATCCAAGAAACAGGCAGAAGAAACTGGGGACAAATACTCTTCCAATAGCCTTGGAAAGCTTTATGAGTCTTTAAACTAGATCTTGAAAAATTTAAAACAGGGTTAATAAACATTAAATTTAAAAAAGGTACCCGTTGAAGTTGCTGAACTAGAGTTGGAGGGAGATACACAGTTGGGCTTTCATGATTAAACAGGAGTCAACTCTGATACATCACCGCCTAGAACAAGTATTGCTGATGATGTGGAAAGGTATCCTTGAGACAGGATAAAGGCCGCATACACAGCACTGCACCTTCTCACCAATTAATCAAGGAAAACTGAGTGTGTATTGTCTCTCTGGAGGCCCATGTGCACGTGTCTCAGTCAAGTCCAGCCTTGCTGAAAAGCGAGCCATAGTGTTCCAAAGGGAAGCAATACAAGCAGAATACTTTTGCAGGGCAGGGATTTAGAAGAGCCCCATAGGTCACCGAGCCCAGCTCCCTGTGCAGTTCCGCTTTGAAGACTGAAATTCCCACGGTCAGCATCAGGAGGCCTTGTGAAGCGCCAGTGTTGTCCCAGAGGGGTAACACATCTCACCCCGGGTAAACAGGTGGTGTGGCGCAGCAGAAGGAGATCTGGCTGATCAGTAAAGGTATTCCATTCCTGGTCAGATAGTAACTGATTGTGAGACGGGTGGCAAGTCCCTCAGTTTTGAATCTCAGTCTCTGCGAACCCAATGACATCCTTTGTCATGCTCATCTGATGCGTTGCAAATCACTTCTGCATTAAGCAGGCCTCTGGACCAAGACGGCAGATTTGTTGGTGGCTCTGTGCTACAAGGCCCAATGCTTTGACAGTGAGCTTTGTTTGGAATTGGGGTATGGAGACAGATGTCCACCTACTTTTTAAAATGTGTGGTATTTAGTTGCTAAGCCCTGTCTGACTCTTTTGCGACCCCATGACTGTAGCCCGCCAGGCTCCTCTGTCCATGGGATGTCCCTGGCAAGAGTACTAGAGTGGGTTGCCATTGCCTTCTCCAGGGGATCTTCCTGACCCAAGGATCAAACCCATGTCTCCTGCATCTCCTGTGTTGGCAGGTGGATTCTTTACCACTGGGCCACCAGAAACGTCATGTTCTGTAAATAATTGACACTTTCAGTTCAGTTGCTCAGTCGTGTATGACTTTTTGCCACTCCCACAGACTGCAGAATGCCAGACTTTCCTGTCCATTGCCAATTCCCAGAGCTTACTCAAATTCATGTCCTTTGATTCAATGATGCCATCCAACCATCTCATCCTCTGTCATCCCCTTCTCCCATCCTCAATCTTTCCCAGCATCAGGGTCTTTTCAAATGAGTTGGTTCTTCACAGCAGGTAGTCAAAGTACTGGAGTTTCAGCTTCAGCATTGGTCCTTCCAGTGAACACCCAGGACTGATTTCCCTTAGGATGCACTGACTGGATCTCCTTGCTGTCCAAGGGACTCTCAAGAATCTTCTTCAATACCACAGTTCAAACGCATCAATTCTTCGGCACTCAGCTTTCTTTATAGTCTAACTCTCACATCCATAGATGACAACTGGAAAAACCATAGTTTGACTAGATGGACCTTTGTTGGCCAAGTAATGTCTCTGCTTTTTAATATGCTGTCTAGGTTGGTCATAGCTTTCCTTCCAAGGAAAGCGTCTCTTAATTTCATGGCTGCAATCACCATCTGCACTGATTTTGGAGCCCAGAAAAATAAAGTCTCTCAGTTTCCCCTGTTTCCCCATCTATTTGCCATGAATTGATGGGAACGGATGCCATGATCTTCGTTTTCTGAATGTTGAGCGTTAAACCAACTTTTTCACTCTCCTCTTTTGCTTTCATCAAGAGGTTCTTTAGTTCTTCACTCTCTGCCATAAGGGAGGCGTCTGCACATCTGAGGTTATTGATATTTCTCCTGGCAATCTTGATTGCAGCTGGTGCTTCATCCAGCCCAGTGTTTCTCATGATGTACTCTGCATATAAGTTAAATAAGCAGGGTGACAATATACAGCCTTGACGTGCTCCTTTTCCTATTTGGAACCAGTCTGTTGTTCCATGTCCAGTTCTAACTGTTGCTTCCTGACCTGCATAGAGATTTCTCAAGAGGCAGCTCAGGTAGTCTGGCATTCCCATCTCTTTAAGAATTTTCTACAGTTTGTTGTGATCCACACAGTCAAAGGCTTTGGCACAGTCAATAAAGCAGAAGTAGATGTTTTTCTGGAACTCTCTTGCTTTTTCCATGATCCAGCGGATGCTGGCAATTTGATCTCTGGTTCCTCTGCCTTTTCTAAGTCCAGCTTAAACATCTGGAAGTTCATGGTTCATGTACTGTTGAAGCCTGGCTTGGAGAATTTTGAGCATTACTTTGCTAGTGTGTGAGATGAGTACAATTATATGGTAGTTTGAGCATTCTTTAGCATTGCCTTTCTTTAGAGTTGGAATGAAAACTGACCTTTTCCAGTCCTGTGGCCACTGCTGAGTCTTCCAAATTGGCTGGCATATTGAGTGCAGCACTTTCACAGCATCATCTTTTAGGATTTGAAATAGCTCAACTAGAATTCCATCATCTCCATTAGCTTTGTTCATAGTAATACTTCCTAAGGATCACTTGACTTCACATTCTAGGATGTTTGCTCTAGGTGAGTGATCATATCATTGTGGTTATCTTGGTCATGAAGATCTCTTTTTATAGTTCTTCTGTGTATTCTTGCCATCTCTTCTTAATATCTTCTGCTTCTGTTAGGTCCATGCCATTTCTGTTCTTTATTGAGCCCATCTTTGCATGAAATTTTCCCTTGGTATCTCTAATTTTCTTGAAGAGATCTCTAGTCTTTCCTATTCTGTTGTTTTCCTCTATTTCTTTGCATTGATCACTGAGGAAGGCTTTCTTATCCCTCCTTGCTGTTCTTTGGAACTCTGCATTCAAATGGGTATATCTTTCCTTTTCACCTTTGCCTTTCACTTCTCTTCTTATCACAGCTATCTGTAAGGCCTCCTCAGACAATCATTTTGCTTTTTTGCATTTCTTTTTCTTGGGGATGGTGTTGATCACTGCCTCCTGAACAATGTCACGAACCTCCATCCATAGTTCTTCAGGCACTCTGTCTATCAGATCTTATCCCTTGACTCTATTTCTCACTTCCACTGTATAATCATAAGGGATTTGATTTAGCCTAGTATAAAGTGGAACATTTCTCTCTCATTCTTGTGGTGATCACCAGTGTTTACTAGTGCTTTATAAAGGTCCTCGAGACTTTCAAGATGTCATTCAACTATCAAGTCAGCATCAAACTTTCAGATTCTAAGAATGACATGAACGTCATAAAATTTTTTGCAGCATTTCTCTGTGAGTCAAAGTGAGCAGAAGCATAAGAGAGGCGGGAAGTTTGAGTACCAGGAACCAAGGTGAAGAGATAGATTCAATTAGTACTTTAACATGGTAAACTGGGCATGGAGTTTCAAGAGGGAGTTTCCTGTCTCTCCTTCACAGTGCATCCGCATCCACCCAGGGAGTGTTATGAATGTGTGTTTTTATCATCCTCCCAAGTATCTTAAAAGTTACAGCCCAGTAACCACACATCAGAATTCACTTTGGTCAGCAGTAATTGACAAACAAAACTGTGCTAATTTCACCCTGCTCATCATAATTGTACCCCAGCTCACAATAGACGCAGACAACACACAACACAGACCTTGAGTTGACTCAAATGAGAACCGCAGTGCCCTTCAGAACAGGGTCCTGGGGATCCGAACACACGCCTGTCCCTGCCCTGGTTTTTAACGCCTGTTTGGAGAAACACAAATTTTGCCAAATCTTCATTTTTAAATCTCGTGGCATTAAAAAAAAAAAAATTGCTCTCCAGCCATATTTAAGCAAGGAAATGTGTTTTTCTAAACACTTACTTAGTCCTGGGGAGGAGATATTACTTCCATCAGAGAACATCATGGGTTTTAAAATTTTGACAAACTCCATTTGTTCGCAGGCATCTGGCGTGAGCTGACATCAGTGTGACTCTGGCAGCCCGCTGGCATTCGAGCCCTAGGATAAGAAGTAAGAACTTAAGAAGTAAATTGTCCAGGGGAAAGGCCATTTGAGGTCTTGCAACCCTGGCTGCCTCAGAGTTTTTCCAGAGATGATGAAGCCTGTGGTTAAGAGTATCCATTGATCGCAGGACCAAAATGGGCTTCCACAGGCTGAGAAGCTTCTTCATTGATCTATGTGTACTTGCGTCATAAACTTTTTTTCTGATCCTGAAAGAAATGCAAGCTTGTAAAAATACAAATGGTAAAAAATTATAAGAAGTAAAGGCAGGGAGAGGGTGGGATGATTTGGGAGAATAGCACTGAAATATGTATACTATCATGTAAGAAACGAATCGNTACACACACACACAAACACACACAATTGCTTCTAAAATTAGTTAAGAGTTAAAGGTTTTTGTAGAATCACAATGCTGGGATTCTTGGCCCCCGGAGGAGAAGAATTCAATCCGGGGCCAGAGACGAGGCTTGATCACTCCAAGCTTTTGTGTAATAAAGTTTTATTAAAGTATAAAGGAGATAGAGAAAGCTTCTGACACAGGCATCAGAAGGGGGCAGAAAGAGTACCCCCCTGCTAGTCTTCAGCTGGATGTTATATAGTCACCAGCAGTCTGTTAATGAAAGAGAGGAATGTCTTAAAACTCAGAATGGCACCAGGCCCCTCACCCATAAGATGCATTTTGGGGTAATCTTGGCACCAAATGGTTCATTTTGGGCCATAAAATGATTAACTTGAATCTTGAAGAAGGGCAGATCACCATACAAATAGTTTCATTTACATAGATTAGAGGAACAATATACAATATCGGAGTATAACATGCTGGTTTATCAAGTAGGTTCTGAGCCAAAAGGCTGAACTGACTTGAAGACAGAGTTTGGGGTAAACGCATAGTACATTAGCATAGCTTAAGATAAACATTTCCATAAGAAAAAGGCATTGGTTAACTTCAGGTGAAACCAGGTGTCACTATGGCAACACAGAATTTTAAGAGAAACCTTTTTAAATTTGTATAGAGAAGGAAAAAATATCCCTAGTTTGCCGCTTAAGAGAGAGAAAAATGTCTGACACTTGCAGGCTATTTCCTCCGTTTGGTGACCCCTGGCCTTCCTGCCTGTTACCCTCTCAAGAGGAGCAAGGAAAACAAGCATTTGTGCTGTCTCTCATCATTACTTGACATATACTGGTGCTATTTATCTTTTCCTGTGGATTTCAGTTACATTCTGAGAACATTTGCTCTTAACCTAAAGAACTTCTTTCCATACTTCTTAGCAAGTGGCTCTTTGGGCAGCAATTCTCTCAGTTTTTGCTTACCTAAAAACCTCTACATTAGGTCTTCACTTTTGAAAGATAGTTTTTAAAAACATCTTATTTATTTTTTGTTATTTGGCTGTGCCAGGTCTTAGTTGTGGCATTCATAATCTTTTTAGATGTGGCATGCAAACTTTGAGCTGCAGCATGTGGGATCTGGTTTGTTGTTGTTGTTGTTTTAAATATTTATTTATTTGGCTAGGCCAGGTTTTAGACCTTTGCCAAGGTCTTTGATCTTTGCTGTGACCCACAGGTTCCCTTAGTGTGGTGTGCAGGACCTTCTTTTTTATTTAATATTGATTGATTGATTTGGCTGCGTGGGATGTTAGTTGCGTCACTCGGGATCTTCCATTTCAGCGCGTGAACTCTCTAGTTGTGATGCGTGGGCTCACTAGTTGCAGCACCAGGCATAGTTGACCAACAGCAATGTGGGATCTTAACTCCTTGACCGGGGACCAGACCCAAGTCCCTCACATTGCAAGGCAAATTCTCAACCACTGGACCACCAGGGAAGTAAGTCCCTGGGATCTAGTTCTTGCTGAACAGTGTTTTTCCCAGCACTTGGAATATGCTATCCCGCCGCCTTCCGGTCCCCATTGTTTCTGATGAGGAGTCAATTGTTAATCCTTTGGGGTCTCCTTTTATGTGATTTTTCTCGTGCTCTTTCAAAGTTTTCTCTTTGTCTTTTAGCACTTTTACTGTGATGTGCCTGGGTCAGGATCTCTTTGCTTTGTGTTCATTCTGCTTGGAGTCCATTGAGCTTAGATTTTTTTGTTTTTCATCAATTTGGGTAGTTTTCAGCTTAAAAAAAAATTTTTTTTTTCTAGTTCTCCTCCCCTTCTGGTATTTCCAGTACATGTATGTTGATGAGCATATGGTGTCCCATATTTCTCTGAGGCCCTATTCATTTCTTTTATTGTCATAAAATATACGTAAAATTTACCATTCTAGCCATCTTTAACTGTACAATTTAGTGGCATTGTGTATATACACAATGTTATACAACCATCACTGCTATCCACTTATCAGCCCAGACAGAAACTCTTTACTCATTAAAAAATAACTCCCCATTCTTTTCTTCCTTTGCCTCTGTTAACTTCTATTATTTTTTATGTCTCTACATCTGGTCAATTTTTAAACTTTAACCACAGCAGCTCCCTTTTTAGTCAGACTTTCACATAGGGAAGGAGGGGAAATTCTTTGGCTTAAATATATAATTTGACAAAATAACTGCCTAGGGGGGAAAAAAAAACAGACAAATATAAGCCAGTGGCCACTGGGAATGGTGGTGATTCATCTCACCAGGAATTCCAGAATATCTTTGTTTATCAGTAGGACAGATCTCAGCTTAAGTTAGCAAAGGTTATATAAAGTTAGTTGACTCCCTTATCTGACCACACAGCATAGATGAACAGTTTCAAGGGCAAGCCCAGGGAAAGGAACGGTGCCTGAGTACATTGTCTGCTCTTGTTCCCAAAGATTATGAACCTCAAAATTTGTGGTTTTAAGGAATTACTGCTTATATAAATTGTTTTCCATAAGATGATAAGATGATGAAAAGAGTTTTTTGCACAAGACTTAACATGTTTTTCAAATAACAGGTTGGTTGGCTATGAAGAGAAACTCCTATTATAATCAAAGTCATTTCAAAACATATCACCAGAAATGCATTCAAAAATTATTAGAGCAGGAACTTCGCTGGTGGTCTGCTGGCTAAGAATCCACTTTCTAATGCAGGGGTCTTGGGTTTGATGCTGAAGAGCAACTAAGTCCAAGAGCCACAACTTATAGAGCACCTGTGCCACAGTGAAAGATCCTGCATGATGCCACAACTGAGACCCAATGCAGCCAAATACATACACACACATAAACATACATACATAAAATAATCTGGGGCAGGAGGGCTATTTTTAAAAGGGTTTTAAAATTATTTAATTGGAGGCTAATTAGTTTACAATATTGTGGTGGCTTTTGCCATACATTGACATGAATCAGCCACAGGTGTACATGTGCCCCCCCCGTCCCAAACCCCCCCTCCCATCCCTCTGTGCTGTCCCAGTGCACCTGTTTCATGCATCGGACTTAGACTGGTCATCTATTTCACATACAGTAATATGCGTGTTTCAATGCTATTCTCTCAAATCATCCTGCCCTTGCCTTCTCCCACAGAGTCCAAAAGTCTGTTGTTTATTCCTGTGTCTCTTTTGCTGTCTTGCACATAGGGTCATTGTTACCATCTTTCTAAATTACATATATGTGCGTTAATATACTGTGTTGGTGTTTTTCTTTCTTACTTCACTCTGTGTAATAGCCTCCAGGTTCATCCACCGCATTAGAATTCAAATGTGTTCTGTTTAATAGCTAAGTAATATTCCATTGTGTGTATGTACCACAACTTTCCTATCCATTCATCTGCTGATGGACATCTAGGTTGCTTCCATGTCCTGGCTATTATAAACAGTGCTGCGATGAACACTGGGGTACACGTGTCTCTTTTAATTCTGGTTTCCTCGGTGTGTATGCCCAGCAGTGGGATTGCTGGGTCATAAGGCAGTTCTATTTCCAGTTTTTTAAGGAATCTCCACACTGTTCTCCATAGTGGCTGTACTAGTTTGCATTTCCACCAAAAGTGTAAGAGGGTTCCCTTCTCTCAACACCTTCTCCAGCATTTATTGTTTGTAGACTTTTTGATAACAGCCTTTCTGACTAGTGTGAGATGGTACCTCATTGTGGTTTTGATTTGCATTTCTCTGATAATGAGTGATGTTGAGCATCTTTTCATGTGTTTGTTAGCCATCTGTATGTCTTCTTTGGAGAAATGTCTGTTTAGCTCTTTGGCCCATATTTTGATTGGGTCATTTATTTTTCTGGTATTGAGCTGTATGACCTGCTTGTATATTTTGAAAACTAATTCTTTGTCAGTTGCTTCATTTGCTATTATTTTCTTCCATTCTGAGAGCTGTCTTTTCACCTTGCTTATAGTTTTCTTCGTTGTGCAAAAGCTTTTAAGTTTAATTAGGTCCCACTTGTTTATTTTTGCTTTTATTTCCATCACTCTGGGAGGTGGGTCATAAAGGATCTTGCTGTGATTTATGTCAGAGAGTGTTCTGCCTATGTTTTCCTCTAGTTTTATAGTTTCTGGTCTTACATTTAGATCTTTAATCCATTTGAGTTTATTTTTGTGTATGGTATTAGAAACTGTTGTAGTTTCAATATTTTGCAGGCAGTTGACCAGTTTTCCCAGGACCACTTGTTAAAGAGATTGTCTTTTCTCCATTGTAAATGCAGAAAAGATCTTATATGATGTAATAAAGATCCTGCGTGCCACAACTAAGACCCAATGCAGCCAAATACATACATACATACATAAAATAATCTGGGGCAGGAGGGCTATATTAAAAAGTTTTTAAAAAATTATTAGAGCACTTTTACCTCCTGAGCCTAATAGGTATGGGTAAATAGCATCCTTTTGAGGACTGAGGGACGGTATGCTGCTGCTGCTAAATCGCTTCGGTCGTCTCTGACTCTGTGCAACCCCATAGATGGCAGCCCACCAGGCTCTGCTGTCCCTGGGACTCTCCAGGCAAGAACACTGGAGTGGGTTGCTATTTCCTTCTCTCTAAATGTTTAATGTGAAGAATCTTTTTTTAGCAAGAGCAGCTAACCTATTTATTTTTCTGGGCTCCCAAATCACTGCAGATGGTGATTGCAGCCATGAAATTAAAAGACGCTTACTCCTTGGAAGGAAAGTTATGACCAACGTAGACAGTATATTAAAAAGCAGAGACATTATTTTGCCAACAAAGGTCCATCTAGTCAAGGCTATGGTTTTTCCAGTGGTCACGTATGGATGTAAGAGTTAGACTATAAAGAAAGCTGAGTGCTAAAGAATTGATGCTTTTGAACTGTGGTGTTGGAGAAGACTCTTGAGAGTCCCTTGGACTGCAAGGAGATCCAACCAGTCCATCCTAAAGGAGATCAGTCCTGGGTGTTCATTGGAAGGACTGATGCTGAAGCTGAAACTCCAATACTTTGGCCACCTGATGCAAAGAGCTGATTCATTTGAAGAGACCCTGATGCTGGGAAAGATTGAGGGCAGGAGGAGAAGGGGACGACAGAGGATGAGATAGTTGGATGGCATCACCGACTCGATAGACATGGGTTTGGGTGAACTCTGGGAGTTGGTGATGGACAGGGAGGCCTGGCGTGCTGCGGTTCATGGGGTCGCAAAGAGTCAGACACAACTGAGCTGAACTGAACTGAAACTTGATCTTTATGCTTGGTTCTTGACTTAGAGCTCCTAAATGGCTTGGAATTCCTTGAGTCATCCTGTGTATTTTTTGTTTCTAAATGTAGTGTGTCTTGGCAAGGCTCTAGATGGCTTCAGGATGGGCCTTGTCACCAGAAAGGCCAGGGCATGATTAGAGAGAATTTTCAGCCTTAATCCCTGGTCAGGGAACTAAGATCCCACATCCCACAGAGCAACTAAGCTGAGTGCACCTCAATGAAAGAGCTTGAGTACTCTAGAGTCTATGCTTGGCAACAGGAGAAACCCCCACAAGCCACAACGAAGACCCAGTGCACCCAAAAAAAGAGAAAAGTAAAGCACTTTCCTGAGTTCTCTGAGTTATTCTAGCAAATTATCAAACCGGAGGAGGGGCTATGGAACCCCCAACGTATAGCTGGGCTTGGTCAAACATTCATGAGGCCCAGGACTTGTGATTGACATCTGAAGTGGAGGACCACTGAGGGGACTGAACCTTTAAATCTGTGGAATCTGATGCTAATTCTCGGTAGGTCATGTCAGCAAGTTGAAGAAATGATGTTGGAAAAGACACCACCTCTTTCATGTCAGGAGGGAAAAAAAAAGCCTGTCATTTGGTGTCAGAAGTGCTGTGGCTAAAAACAGTAAAGAAGCTCCTTTACACATCTGCCAGAAGAAATAATTTCTGTATGTTCATGTTCAGCCTCTGTACATTTTATGGGCAATAATGTAAAACCTCTTTCCTCTTTTCTTTCTTCCTATTTCCCCCCCGCCCCCCGACCCCTTGAAATGGTCTGTACCAATTCTAATGCTTCTCCAGGCATCTGTGGACCAGAAACACAGAATTTTTAGGAAGGCATGAGCCTTTTATGGTTTTATTTTGGACATGCCTTATATCAATAAAAGCCTAGAAAACAGCCTCTGTTTTCTAAAAAATTCAAAGCATTGAAAAGCTCTAAGTCCCCTGTATATTTATTACAAATATACAAAATAGTCACTCAGCCTGCAAAACCCAGACTTGGAAAGAATGAAAGCCACACGCCATTTCCTCCACTCGTGGGTGTGGTTGGCAACTACTTCACCTTGTGAGCTGTTCTGTCAGGGGTTCATGGTGTCCACAGGGTCTTGAGCCCCGCCTTCCTCACAGTACAAGTCCCTTCCGGATCTTTCCCTTTTCCATTGGGGATTTGGAGCCAGATAGCCTTGGTTCCTTCTTGAAAGTGAAAGTGGAAGTCACTCAGTCATGTCCGACTCTGCGTGGAATTCTCTAGGCCAGAACACTGGCGTGGGTAGCCGTTCCCTTCTCCAGGGGATCTTCCCAATAGATCTTCCAGAAATCAAAGGGAGTAGATCTTCCAGGAATCGAACCAGGGTCTCGTGCATTGCAGGCAGATTCTTTACCAGCCGGGCTACTGACATTTTGTAAGCTGTGTGAGCTAAGACGCACCACTTACTCTTTCCCGGCATTAGCTCCCTCATACAAAACAACATGGCGAACGAGTGACGTACGTCTCGTCAGGGAGTCTGAAGTCCAGGACGTTTCTTTCTAGTCTTTGCCCTTTGCCCCTCTTCCAAGTCATGTTTCTCATCAACCAGAGACACTGGAGGATACAAGAGGCATCAGAGCGCAACTGCTTTTAGAGGAGCTGGACGTGAAAGAATGCTGACAGGAGTAGATAATATGTTTTCTTTCATAGCTGCCCTTTACACGGTTCTGCTGAATTCTGACTCAGATGAAGACCCAGGCAGAGCCCAGAGCCTTTCAGTTTCTCTTTCAGTTCAGTTCAGTTCAGTCGCTCAGTCGTGTCCGACTCTTT
>SJYX01011035.1:4061-31670 GCA_006410675.1 Oreotragus oreotragus | reverse complement strand
CTGCTGCTGCTGCTAAGTCGCTTCAGTCGTGTCCGACTCTGTGCGACCCCATGGACTGCAGCCACCCAGGTTCCTCCATCCATGGGATTTTCCAGGCAAGAGTACTGGAGTAGGTTGCCATTGCCTTCTCCTGTAACTGCATACGGGGAAGGCAATGGCACCCCACCCCAGTATTCTTGCCTGGAAAATCCCATGGACGGAGGAGCCTGGTGGGCTGCAGTCCATGGGGTCGCTAACAGTCGGACAGACTGAGCGACTTCACTTTCACTTTTCTCTTTCATGCATTGGAGAAGGAAATGGCAGCCCACTCCAGTATTCTTGCCTGGAGAATCCCAGGGATGGGGGAGCCTGGTGGGCTGCCGTCTATGGGGTCACACAGAGTCGGACACGACTGAAGTGACTTAGCAGCAGCAGCAGCAGTAACTGCATAGTGATACACCCATTCAACTTACTGCTACGCTCTGCACTTGGCATCATCTTTGAGCATGACTGACATGGAGCACCTGACCCCCTCCCGTTCACAGTTTTGAAGCCTCTGATAAAACACCTAAACAAAACAAAAAGTCAAATTTGTATCCCACATTAATATACTTAGGATTATGCTTTTAAACTTGTTGCCTGAGAAGGTTCTCACAAAATCAATCACACGTTCCACAAGTTTGAATTTCTCTCTCTGATCCTATGTCTGCAGATGAGCAGAGACTTCACACAGATTTCTGCATACACTGGTAACGTATGTGTATTTTTCTTGGCACCAGACTATCAAGGAGCGAAGGCATCTGGCAACTTTCAGCAGAAGCAAGTAAAAGTCTACTTGTGTGCAAGGAAGAGTCATGCTTGCAGGGCTTTCCCATAGATCGCCTCCTGACACACTGATATTTTACTATAATTTACAGTCTGTGTCTCTTCAATACCTCTAGGGTTGACAGAAAGAAATACATTTGGAAAATACAATGACCTTTCCCCCTAGTCTACTCCTTCAGCAATTTTGCTGCAAGTCTA
Source organism: Oreotragus oreotragus (assembly GCA_006410675.1). NCBI lineage: Eukaryota > Metazoa > Chordata > Mammalia > Artiodactyla > Bovidae > Oreotragus > Oreotragus oreotragus. The sequence continues at coordinate 30,668 of SJYX01011035.1, read as the reverse complement.
GCTTCTTTTGAAGTGTTTTGCTGCAGAAAAGTATCACTTTACCTGTTTTCCAAATAGTGTCATAGGTGAAAGAAGATGCAAGCAACTCTATTCTGTGTGTTCTGTGCATCAACCCCTCGTAGCCCTTGTAGAAGTGAAGGAAGTGAAGTCGCTCAGTCGTGTCCGACTCTTTGCGACCCTATGGACTGTAGCCTACCAGGCTCCTCTGTCCATGGGATTTTCCAGGCAAGAGTACTGGAGTGGATTGCCATTTCCTTCTCCAGGGGATCTTCCCCACCCAGGGATTGAACCCGGGTCTCCCCCATCGTAAACAAACACTTTACCATCTGGGCCATCAGGGAAGTCCACACAAAGACCAACCTGAGGGACTTCCCTGGTGATTTGGTGGTTTGGACTCCATGCTTGCAATGCAGGGGACCCGGGTTCAATCCCTGGTCAGAGAACTAGGTCCCACATGGCTCAACTAAAGACAAAGACTCAGCAGAGACAAATTTAAAAGAAAAAGACCAACCCAAACAGGTTTTACACTTTTCTCAACTGAAAGCTCACTCGTATTGCTGAATCAAAGTTTATGCTAAAACATTTTTCAGATTCACTTTGGAGTGATTAGCAGCAGATGACAGATTGGTGCCTGTATTAGTTTCTACTGCAACTTATCAACTGGGAAACTTAACAGAAATTTACTATCTCACAGTTCTACAGGCTAACACCATGAGAGCAAGCTGTTGGCAAGGCTTATTCCTTTTGCTGTGATGGGAGAATTTGCTCTAGAACTTATCTCAGTTGTATATGTCCATTTTCACATTCACATGGCATTTGCCCTGTATCTGCTCAACTTTCTTCGTTAAAAAAAAAAAACAAAAAAACTCTGTTCTTCAGGTCGTATCTTCTCTATCTATATATTCAACAGATTTTTCTCCTGTCAGTTGAAATCTACTGTTGAGCCTCTTTAGTGCAGTTTTCATTTTAGGTCTTAAAATTTTCAACTTCAGACTTTCCCTTTAGTTTTCAAAAATAATTTCTATGTCTTCATTTATATTCTCTATGTGATGAGATATTTTCATCACACCTTCCTTTACCTCTCTAAGCACCGTTTTCTTTAGTTGTTTAAGCATATTTATTGTCATAGCTGTGAAGTGTTGTTCAGTCTCTCACAGACAATTTCAGCCTCTCACAGACAATTTCTGTCATTTGCTTTTTCCCCTTGTATGGATGATACTCACTTTCCTGTTTCTTTGCATGTCTTTTTTTTTTTTTTTAATCCTGAAAAACGGACAGCTTGAGTAATAAATTGTAGGAACTCTCAATACATATTTCTCCTCCCCCTGTCCCTCAGAGATTGTTGTGGTAGCTGTTTGTTTGTTAAGTGAATTTGTCGGACTTTTCTTTTTAAAAATATTTATGTATCTGGCTGCACCAGGTCTTGGTTGCCGCACTTGGGATATTTTAGTTGCAGTTGTGGCATTAAACGCTTAGTTACAGCATGTGGGACCTAATTCCCTGATGGGATGGAACTCAAGTCCCCTGCATTGGGAATGCAGGGAAGTCCCTTGGCTGGACTATTTTAGTAAATTCTATTTCTCTATCATTGTGAAGGCCCTAATGTTGCTCACCATGGGGCATTGCCCTGAGGTTGTGCAGTCACTCAGTGGTTAGCAAGGTACTTTTAAAAAATTTTTTTCCCTTCTGGCTGCGCTGGGTCTTCATTGCTGTGTGTGGGCTTTCTCCAGTTGCAGCGAGCAGGGGCTCCTCTGCTAGGCCTGCTGTACAGGCCTCGCCTTGCTGTCGTTTCTCTTGTTGCAGAGCATGGGCTCAGTAATTGTGGCACATGGGCTTAGTTGCTCCATGGCATGTGGGATCTTCCTGAACCAGGGACTGAACCCATGTTTCCTGCATTGGCAGGTGAATTCTTATCCACTCTTCCACCAGGGACATCCAGCAGGGCACTTTTTGATTATACCTTTCCCTGATGTGTTGGCTACTTCTTTTGGTATTACACCCAGCTGTTAGGTTTCTCCAGTTGCTGGCTGATAACTTTATTATCCCTTTCCAGGGATACAAACGAGCTGATGTGAGGATGATTGAGAGCCCAGTATCCTCGGTCTGCCACAGCTTTTGTAGAGCTCCCCACTCCATGAGATGGCAAGTAGATGAATGGACTCTTGACTTCCTGGCTTCATTTCTCCTGGAATTTAGCCTCTGCAACATGGAACTGTGGTGAGGGAGTTGAGGTGGAAGCATGAGAAATGCTGGTAACCTGTCCCTCTTAGGAAGGCACCACAGCACTTTATTGGGAGCTGGAGAATAGGGAACCTTATCTTCTTGGCCACAGCTGCCTGGAGAGGTGCATCTGTTATGTTGAGATTGGGTTGATGGGTGTAAAAGCAGGTCATCATTCAAGTGCTGTAGACATTTGCTATTTTTGCTGAAATTTAGTAGATCTTTTTGAATAAATATTTTCTTTGCTGTATGTCCTTAGGAAAATTTCCACAGACTTTAAATAGCTGTTGTTCTCTAAAACATCCACCAGTTGTAGTTGTTTGGCTGGGAGTGAAAACTTCTAAAATGGCATCTTACTGTAGATTTTAATTGCATGTCATTGATATAATAAGATTGAACATTTTTCACTTCATCCTGGGTCATTTGTGTTAGTTTATGTCTGTCTGCCCTCAGATCCATTCCTGTTTTCCTGCAGTGCACTGTAGGGGGCTCACTCCATGGGCTCTCATGTCAACTGGATTCTGGCTGAGTTTGGTTAATAGGAAACACTGAGGGGAGGACACTTGAAGGCAGAAGGGTGAAGCCAAGGAGTTCTCCCCTCCCTTCTCTACCCTGGGCTTTGCCTGCTGCGACTGTGGCTTGAGCTCTTCTCAGACATGCTCACTGCAATTTCAGCTTCCATTGGGTAGTATTACCTTTTGGGGCCCTAGAACACTTTCTCCCACCTTTGTCTCCTTCCAGCCGAGGGAATGGGAGTAGTTTTCCACATTGTCCTCACTATTCCCTCTGCCTCCCAACTCCTCCATCACCTGTATAACTCGTGCCCTATGTTAAATTCCCTCTGCTGTAAATACTTGACATGGTAGCTGCATGTCAGAGTAGACTCTGATACAACACTAATGCTTCCTTTTCTGTTAAAGTCTTAGTTTTTATTTTTTTTATCTTACAGTCTCCCCTCCTTTTTTCCTTTTTAATTCTTGAAAGTGAAAGTGAAGCCGCTCAGTCGTGTCCGACTCTTTGTGACCCCATGAACTGTAGCCTATCAGGCTCCTCCATCCATGGGATTTTCCAGGCAAGAGTGCTGGAGTGGGTTGCCATTTCCTTCTCCAGGGGATCTTCCCGACCCAGGAATTGAACCCGGCTCTCCCAAATTGCAGGCAGACGCTTTACCGTCTGAGCCACAAGGGAAGCCCTTTAATTCTTAAGAGTTCTTTATATATTTTATACTAAAGTATGTATTTTATACTAGTCCTTTATTATTTGTATGTGAGAGGGTAACAGGCAGGAAGGCCAGGGGTCTCCAAAGGGAGGAAATAGCCTGCAAGTGTCAGATATTTTTTATCTGTCTTAAGCAGCAGGAGGAAACAAACTAGCGATATTTTTTCCTTCTCTATACAAATTTAAAAGGTGGTTTCTTTTAAAATTCTGTGTTGCCATAATGACACCTGGTTTCACCTGAAGTTAACCAATACCTAAGCTATGCTAATGTACCCCATTTACCCCAAACTCTGTCTTCAAGTCGGTTCCGCCTTTTGGGCTCATAATCTACTTGATAAACCAGCATGTTATACTCCGATATTGTTCCTCTAATCTATGTTCCTCTAATCTATGTAAATAAAACTATTTGTATGGTGATCTGCCCTTCTTCAAGATTCAAGTTAATCATTTTATGGCCCAAGATAAACCTTTTGGTGCCAAGGTTATCCCAAAATACATCTTATGGGTGAGGGGCCTGGTGCCATTCTGAGTTTTGAGACGTTCCTTTCTTTCATTAACAGGCTGCTTGTGACTATATAACATCCAGCTGAAGACTAGCAGGGGGGTACTCTTTCTGCCCCCTTCTGATGCCTATGTCAGAAGCTTTCTCTATCTCCTTTATACTTTAATAAAACTTTATTACACAAAAGCTCTGAGCGATCAAGCCTCGTCTCTGGCCCCGGATTGAATTCTTCTCCTCCGAGGGCCAAGAATCCCGGCGTCGTGACTCAACAACAACCTTGCATATGTGTTGGAAATCTCTCAGTTTATGGTTTGTCTTTTCACTCTTCATGATGACTTTTCTAAAATAATTTTGTTTATTTTATTATTTATTTTCGGCTGTACTGGATCTTCGTTGCTGTGCAGGCTTTTCTCTAGTTGTGGTGAGCAGGGGCTCCTATCTAATTGTGGCCCATGGGCTTCTTACTGCAGTAGCCTCTCTTGTCGTGGGCTCTAGGGCATGTGGACTTCAGCAGTTGGGCACGTGGGCTTTGTAGTTTCAGCTCCCAGGCTTAGAACACAAGGCTCAGGAGTTGTGGGGCATGGGCTTAGCTACTCCTCGGCATGTGGGATCTTCGAAGATCAGGAATCAAAACCCCATCGCCTGCATTGGCAGGCAGACTCTTCCCTGAGCCACCATGGAAGCCCTTCATGATGACTTCTGATGAACAGTTTCTAGAGCTAATGAAGTCGTCTACTTTAAAAATATGTTTTCTTATAATTAATTATAATGTTTATGGGTATGAATTATATCTCAATAAAGTTGTTTAAAAAAAAATATGTTTTCTTGATGGTTTGTGCTTTTTGCATCTTCTTTTAAGAAATCACTTCCTAAACGTCCCTAAATATCTTCTATTCAAAATCTTCTTAGTTTAACCTTCCACTTTTAAGTCTATAAGATACACTGAACTAATTTTAGTATAAAATATGAGGTAAGTTCAATCTCATGTTTTCTCATATTGATAACCAATTATCCCAGCACTATTTTTACTGAAAATCTCTCCTTTTCCTCACTGATCTTATATTTCTATATACTGATAGGACTTATTTCTGTACTCTCTATTCTGTCTCATTATTATATTATTTATCCCTGAACTATTACTATGCTATCTATTATACTACACTATATTATTAATATGCTATCTTCAAACTATATATTAAAGTTTTACAAGAATTTTTCAGCTGTTGAACCAAGTTCTCTTGCCTGTTCTTTTATAGATATGTTTTATCTATTCTTGACCCTTTTACTCTTCTACATAAATTTAATATAAATTTATCAAGTTCCACCAAAACCCAATTTTGAATAAAACTACACTGAATTCGTAGATCAGTTGTAGGAGTGGGAATAATTGACATCTTTGTTGTATTTAGTCTTTCAATCTATGAGCCTATTTCACAATTTGTCTTTAATATTTTTCAATAAAATGTTAATATTTTCTTTTAAAGATCTTATACATCTTTTGTTAGATTTGCTTTTAGGTCCTTTTTTATGTTATACATGTATCTTTCTATTTGACTGCATTATTTAACTGGTTGTTACTGTTTATAAAAACACAAAAGATTTGAAGGGAGTCAAAAGGTGCAGGCTTCCAGTTATAAAATAAATGTCATGGGAATATAATGTACAGCATGATGACTATAGTTAATAATACTATAATGCATATTTGAAAAGTTGTTAAGGGAGCAAATCTTAAAAGTCTTCATCACAAGAAGAAAATTCTGTAATTATATACGCTGATGGATGCTAACTAGACCTATTGTGGTGATCATATTGCAATACATACAAATATCAAATCATCCTGTTGTACACCCGAAACTAATATAATGTTACATGTCAGTTATACTTCAAAAATGGAAAGATTTTTGTACATTGATTTTCTATTTACCAGTTTTGATAAATTCTTCTATTTGAATAACTCATTTCAACTGGTTTTTCTATATAGATGTTGCCAATAGACATGAATTGTAGGAAATCTTTTTTCTGCTTCTTTTGAGCTAATCATATAGTTTTCTCCTTTAATTTGCTTTTCTACTACTCTTGCATTCCAGGTAAGTTGAGAGAAGACAGGAAAAAGGCATGATTGTTAAGCATTTTTGGTATATCAGGGAGACTGAAGTCTCATAGGGAGGCCTTGCTTTCAGCATGATGGTTCAACAGACGTTAGTAATCATTAAGGGAAATTCTAAATCCAATGGGCCCGAGGGCAAACACAGAATCTTGTACAAACAACACCTCAGAGATAAGGAAATTAGCTGAAATATCATAACTCCAAAAAAGGTGAGGTCCATAAGCCTTGTGGGGCTTCCCTGGTGGCACAGACAGTAAAGAATCCACCTGCAATGCAGGAGACCTGGGTTCGATCCCTGGTTGGGAAGATCCCTTGGAAAAGGGAACAGCTACCCATTCCAGTATTCTGACCTGGAAAATTCCATGGACAGAGGAGCCTGGCGGGCTATTGTCCATGGGGTCACAAACAGTTGGACATGACTTAGTAACCTTCACTTTCATAAACCTTGTGAAGGTTATGGTTGGAAGAAACTTGGAGCCTGGGAAGAAAGGCCTGATGCATTGACTCAGACTGGAAAGCATTGTGGGCATAAAGAAATCAGCAGTAAGGAGGAGAACATGATGCAGCACCAGACACACCAAAGAGGCCAGCAGAGCAGAGAATGGTTATTATGATTAAGGTTCCAATTCATGTTATTCAAGGGTCAGCTGTAGTCTTAAAAAATGAATTGCCAAAATTAGAACATGCCCTCATATCATACACAAAAATAAATGCAAAATAGTTTAAAGACCTAAATATAAGACCATAAAACTCCTAAGAGAGAACACAGGCAAAACATCGTCTGACACAGATCATAGCAATATTTTCTTAGATCAGTCTCCCAAGGCAAATAAACAAAAACAAAAATTAATAAGTGGAACCTAATCAGACTTTAAAGCAAAGGAAACCATCAGAAAAACAAAAAGACAACCGACGGAATGAGAGAAAATATTTGCAAATAATACGACCAACAAGTTGTTAATTTCCAAAATATACAAACAGCTCATACAACTCAATATTAAAAAAAAACACACACACACAATAAAAAAAATGGGCAGAAGACCTAAACAGGTGTTTCTCCAAAGAAGACATACAGATGACCTTACAGGCGCATGAAAAAATGCTCAACGTTGCCAATTATTAGAGCATTGCAAATCAAAACTACAATGAAGTATAACCTCACACCAGTCAGAATGGCTATCATCAATAAGTCTACAAATAATAAATGTTGGAGAGGGTGTAGAGAAAAGGGAATCCTTTTACACTGTTGGTGGGAATGCAAATTTTTACAGTCACGATGTATAACAGTGTGGAGGTTCCTTAAAACAAAATTTAAAATAAAGCTACCATTTGATCCAACAAGCCCACTCCTGGACATATATCCATAAAAGATGAAAGCTCTAATTCAAAATGATACATGTACCCCAAAGTTCACAGCAGCACTATGTACAATAGCCAAGACATGGAAGCAAATTATCCATTAACAGAAAAATGGATAAACAAGGTGTGGTATTTATATGCAAGTTATTTATATGCAATGGGACATAACTCAGCCAAAGCCTTTGACTGTGTGGATCACAATAAACTGTGGAAAATTCTGAGAGAGATGGGAATACCAGACCACCTGACCTGCCTCTTGAGAAATCTGTATGCAGGTCAGGAAGTAACAGTTAGAACTGGACATGGAACAACAGACTGGTTCCAAATAGGAATAGGAGTACGTCAAGGCTGTATATTGTCACCCTGCTTGTTTAACTTCTATGCAGAGTACATCATGAGAAATGCTGAACTGGAAGAAACACAAGCTGGAATCGAGATTGCCGGGAGAAATATCAATAGCCTCAGATATGCAGATGACACCACCCTTATGGCAGAAAGTGAAGAGGAACTAAAACGCCTCTTGATGAAAGTGAAAGAGGAGAGTGAAAAAGCTTAAAGCTCAGCATTCAGAAAACGAAGATCATGGTATCCGGTCCCATCACTTCATGGGAAATAGATGGGGAAACAGTGGAAACAGTGTCAGACTTGATTTTTTGGGGCTCCAAAATCACTGCAGATGGTGACTGCAGCCATGAAATTAGAAGACGCTTACTCCTTGGAAGAAAAGTTATAAACAACCTAGATAGCATATTCAAAAGCAGAGACATTACTTTGCCGACTAAGGTCCATCTAGTCAAGGCTATGGTTTTTCCAGTAGTCATGTATGGATGTGAGAGTTGGACTGTGAAGAAGGCTGAACGCCGAAGAATCGATGCTTTTGAACTGTGGTGTTGGAGAAGACTCTTGAGAGAGTCCCTTGGACTGCAAGAAGATCCAACCAGTCCATTCTGAAGGAGATCAGCCCTGGGATTTCTTTGGAAGGAATGATGCTAAAGCTGAAACTCCAGTACTTTGGCCACCTCATGCGAAGAGTTGACTTATTGGAAAAGTCTCTGATGCTGGGAGGGATTGGGGGCAGGAGGAGAAGGGGATGACAGGGGATGAGATGGCTGGATGGCATCACGGACTCGATGGACGTGAGTCTGAGTGAACTCCAGGAGTTGGTGATGGACAGGGAGGCCTGGCGTGCTGTGATTCATGGGGTCACAAAGAATCGGACATGACTGAGCGACTGAACTGAACTGATAACTCAGCCAAAAAAAAAGAATGAAATATTGCATTTGCAACATGATGGACCTAGAAATTATCATGCTAAGTGAAGTAAGTCAGAAAGAGAAAGACTAATACTATATGGTATCACTTACTTGTGGATTCTAAAATATAGTACAAATGAATCTATTAACGAAACAGAAACAGGCTTATAGCATAGAAAACAAATTTGTGGTTACCAAAGGGTAATGTGGAGGGAGGATAAATTAGGAGTATGGGATTAACACATACTACTATATATAAAACAGATACTCAACAACAATTTACACAAGGGGGATTTCCCTAGTGGTCCAGTGGCTAAGACTCCATTCTCCCAATGCAGGTTACCTTGTCAGGGAATTAGATCCCACTTGCTGCAATGAAGAATTTGCACGTTGCAATGAAGATCAAAAATTCTTCGTGCTGCAACTAAGACCCAGGATAGCCAAATAAATAAATAAATAAATATTTTTAGAAAAAGAATGTACATAGGGAACTATGTTCAATATCTTGTCATAACTTATAAGGGAAAATAGTCTGATAAATATACATAGTTGAATCATTTTGTTGTATAACAAACAATATTGTAAACTGAAATATACTAACAATATTGTAAATCAATTATGCTTTAATGTTTAAAAATGAATTCCCATTAAAAAAAATTTTTAATGGAAAATGAAAAATTCAAACGGAAGAACACCTTGATGATTTCAAAAATAAGATTATCCTCTTCTGAAACTACATTGTCTGACATTTCCCAGTTATCATCAGGAGCTATTGGAATTTACCCACAGCTTTTGAGAGAAGACTGGATAGTAGTGCCTTTCTAGAATGTCTGGTATGATTGTTTTAAGATAAACTCCCTGGCAGGACTAAGAAAATGAGGGCTTCCCTGGTGGTCCAGTGGTCAAGAATCCACCTTGCAATGCAGGGGACAACAGTTCAATCCCTGGTCTAGGAAGATTCCACTTGCCACAAAGCAACAAAGCCTGAGAAACACAACTGTTGAGCCACTTGTGAGGCTGGGAGTGGCAACTCCTGAAGCGCCTGTGGTCTAGAGCTCATCGCCACAACAAGAGAAACCACCGCAATGAGAAGCCTGAGCACTGGTAACCAGAAAGCAGCTCCCACTTGCTGCAGCTAGAGAAAGCCCATGTGCAGCAACCGAGACCCAGTGTAATCAAAAGTAAATAAATCTTTTAAAAGAGTGTACAAGTATATACGACCCACAGCAAAAGACATTCAGAATTTTTTTAAGTAAGAAAAAGGTATGAAAGTAAGACAACACAATAAGATCTTTTAAAAGCCCAAACTAAAGAAATATGAATATATGTGCATCAGTTCAGTTCAGTCCCTCAGTCCTTTCTGACTCTTTGCAACCCCACGGACTGCAGCACACCAGGCTTCCCTGTCCATCACCAACTCCCAGAGCTTACTCAAACTCATGTCCATCAAGTCAATGATGCCATCCAACCCTTTCATCCTCTGTCATCCCCATCTTCTCCTGCCTTCAATCTTTCCCAGCATCAGGGTCTTTTCCAATGAGTCATTTCTTCATATCAGGTGGCCAAAGTATTGGAGTTTCAGCTTCAGCATAAGTCCTTCCAACGAATACTAAGGACTGATTTCCTTTAGGATGGACTGGTTGGATCTCCTTGCTGTCCAGAGACTCTCAAGAGTTTTCTCCAACACTGCAGTTCAAAAGCATCCATTCCTCGGCACTCAGCTTTCTTTATAGTCCAGCTCTCACATCCATACATGACTACTGGAAAAACCATAGCCTTGACTAGATGGACCTTTGTTAGCAAAGTAATGTCTCTGCTTTTTAATATGCTATCTAGGTTGGTCATAGCTTTTCTTCCAAGAAGCAAGCGTCTTTTAATTTCATGGCTGCAATCACCATCTGCAGTGATTCTGGAGCCCAAGAAAATAAAGTCTCTCAGTATTTCCATTGTTTCTCCATCTCTTTGCCATGAAGTGATGGGACCGGATGCCATAATCTAGTTTTCTGAATGTTGTTTTAAGCCAGCTTTTTCCCTCTCCTCTTTCACTTTCAAGAGGCTCTTTAGTTCTTTGCTTTTTGCCATAAGGGCGGTGTCATCTGTATATCTGAGGTTATTGATATTTCTCCCAGCAGTCTTGATTCCAGCTTGTCCTTCATCCAGTCCAGCATTTTGCATAATGTACTCTGCATATAAGTTAAATAAGCAGGGTGACAATATAGAGCCTTGACATACTCCTTTCCCTATTTGGAACCAGTCTGTTCCATGTCCCGCTCTAACTGTTGCTTCCTCACCTGAATACAGATTTCTCAAGAGTCAGGTCAGGTGGTCTGGTATTCCCATCTCTTTCAGAATTTTCCACAGTTTATTGTGATTCACACAGTCAAAGACTTTGGCGTAGTCAATAAAGCAGAAGTAGATGTTTTTCTGGAACTCCCTTGCCTTTTCAATGATCCAGTGGATGTCGGCAATTTGATCTTTGGTTCCTCTGCTTTTTCTAAATCCAGCTTGTACATCTGGAAGTTCTTGGTCACATACTGCTGAAGCCTAGCTTGAAGGATTTTGAGCATTACTTTGCTAGCGTGTGAGATAAGTGCAATTGTGTGGTAGTTTGAACATTCTTTGGCATTGCCTTTCTTTGGGACTGGAATGAAAACTGATCTTTTCCAGTCCTGTGGCCACTGCTGAATGCGTGTACATGCCTATGTGTAACTAAAATATTTGTTAATCCTCACAAAAATCCTGTAACTGAGTTCTTCTTCTTTTCTCTAGAATCTCAAAATCCACATTCAATTCAAATGTAAAAGGTGAAAAGAACTAAGTGAAAATATTCCCTCCCAACCCTTTCCCTCAGATTTCTACTAGCGTGTACATGCCTATGTGTAACTAAAATATTTGTTAATCCTCACAAAAATCCTGTAACTGAGTTCTTCTTCTTTTCTCTAGAATCTCAAAATCCACATTCAATTCAAATGTAAAAGGTGAAAAGAACTAAGTGAAAATATTCCCTCCCAACCCTTTCCCTCAGATTTCTACTTACTCTCCTAAAATATAATCATTTCTTGAGTGTCTTTCTAAACCTATTTTGTGCATATCCAAGGAAAAATATATTATATATGCATTATGTATACACTCTGCTCCTCCTCGATGTTTTGCATTTAATGGTATATTTTGAAGATTAATTCATATTAACACACAAAGACCTTCCTCATTTATTTTTAGTGAGGCATAGTATAACATTGTATAGTTAACTGCATGCACCATTATTTGTTTTAGTTTGTTCGAGGTTTTTACCTCTGATAGGAAACACTAACAGATATGAACTTAAAAAAAAAAAACAACTATAACCATAATACAGCACTATTATCACAGTTAAATTAACAACTCCTCAATATCACCACATATCTAATCAATATCTGAGTTAAATGATCACATGTCAATTTTTAAAACTTTTCACAATTTGAATCACAGTCTAAATAAGATGAATAAGCTATGGGCTTCCCTGGCGGCTCAGTGGTAAAGAATCCACCTGTCAAGGCAGGAAACACAGGTTCCCTCTCTGACCCAGGAAGATCCCACAGGCCGCGGGCAACTAAGCCCTTGCCAGAACTATTGAGCCTGTGTTCTACATCTGAGGAGTGGCAATTACTGAAGCCCCGGGGGCCCTAGGGCCTGTTCTCTGAAACGAGAGAAGCCACCGGAATGAGAAGCCTGCTCACTGCAACTAGAGAAGAGCCTGCAAAGTAAGGAAGACCGAGAACAGCCACACACACACACACACACACACACACACACACACACACACCCCGAAAATGCTGTAAATAGAGTTTGTAAAAGATTTAAAACACAAAATCAATAAATTGCAGTTGATTGACGTTTTTTGCAGCCCTTTTAATCTGTTTTCCCTCTTTTGTTTCTCTTGCATTTTATTTATTAAAGAACTCAGGATGTTGCCCTACAGAATTTCCCACAGTCAAGATCTTGCTGATTCTCTCTCTGTGGTGTAGTTTAACATGCTCCTCTGTTCTATTTTCTATACATTAGCATTTGGTTCTAGGTATTTGATCACACTTGGCTGTGGTTGTGTGTATGTGGGTATGTGGTGTTTTACCGAGACTATCCTGTTGGTTATCTTTCCTTTTGTAATTTTAGTCAGTTTCTTTTTTATTGGAGAAGCGGTAACTAATTTTTGAGACAAAATGTCCTATCTTTCAGGAAGAGGCGGTGGTTCAAACGACCTGTGACAGATGTAAGGTTGAGCAATGAACTTACAAGAGAAATGGTCACAGTAGAATAATTCAGGCAGAGCAACAAATTCCTCATGATTTTTCACTCTTAACGAGAGTGATTTCCTTTTTCTTAGTTAGCTCTTAATCACCACACGCTCCGCATTTTTTTCCTGAGGTATTATTTCGAGGAGGCAGCCAAAAACAGCTCAGTAAACAATTAAAATTAAAAATTAAGCTTTTCAAAATTAAACAAAACTTGGGCAAGTTGCCACTGATTACTGACCAAGGATTCTCGGGCTCAAGCTCCAGCCTCCCCTTGAGGCGCTAAAGCGCAGTCTCATTTCACTTGAGACCTTTCCTGCCTTTTTCACCTTTTCCCGGGCTCAGGCACCAGCACTGCGCAGGACACGCCTCAGGGAGCTGGGACTTGCAGGAACTGGGCATCCCAGCTGGTCGTCGAGTCACAGGAAAAAGCAGAAACCAGCGGCGGAGCCACGGAATCCCGCCCCGCGGAGGGGGCGCCCGCCCACCCCACCCCGCTCCAGGCCGGGGGGCGGGGCCTCGGGACTCCGCCCCGGCCTGCGTCTCTCCCGCCCCTCCGCCGCCGGCTGACATGGCTGGATGGCATCATTGACTCGATGGACATGGGTTTGGGTGGACTCTGGGAGTTGGTGATGGACAGGAGGCCTGGTGTGCTGTGGTTCATGGGGTCGCAAAGAGTCGGACACGACTGAGTGACTGAACTGAGAAAACTAGTTGACAGTAACACTTGGAATATTTCCCAGGGTGTAACTCAAGCAAAGTAAGTCCAGAAAAGCAAGTAGTGCTTTATCTGCTCACGTCTCAAAATCAAGTCCAGAAATCCAAGAGACTGGTTTTTGAATCTTCTTGGAATAGGAGCTGAAAGAGAAGCCCACAGAACAGGGATGTACATGTGCGAGTTGCACATACTGCATCATAGCAGACACTATTTGACATCACTCTTTACCAAAAATCTGCCTTCATTTCACAGTCTTAAAGTAATCAATATTGTTTCCAATTGACATTATATTGTACTTCCTGAAGAAACATAGGGCCTCTCACAACCACTGAATAAATGTTGCAGTACAAAAGCCCCCAGAACTGTTCACCGTCTTACTTTATAGAAAGTGCTTTGAAATATTGATGATATTGGTGTCGCACTCTTCAGATGCTTGTACGTGTGAGATTTGTTATTAATGTGGTGTCTTTTTTATGCTGAGAAAAATCACACAAGTGTGAGTGGAGGTGGTCTGCAAGCTGAGCTGTTACATCAGGGGCCTCAAGTTGGGAGCAAGTTCTATGATGTGTCACATTTCCAGAGTGATATGTGTGGTTAAGACCCTCAGGTGCTGAGATCACCCAACCACCTACCCAAACTGCCATATATCATGGTATGTTCATGAAATAAAAGAATTAGATTTTTCTGTGTGTGTTTTTTTTAGAAGATTTTAAAGTAAGGGTAACCCAGTGTTGCTGATAGTAGGAAAGAGAAAGTTGAGGTTGAAGACAGTTCTAGTTCTTAACTAGCAAACAGAAGTTTGGGGTAAATCAAGCAGTGAAATGTGAAATTCAGCAGTGACCCGGTTCTATGAATATAAGCAATTCACCATATATTTTCCACAAAAAGAAGAAAAAAGTACTTTGTGAAACAGTTTCAGCTGGTGTCTCAGCTAGTACAAAAATTGCTCATCAAGTGAGAGATAAAATTTTAGTGGAAATTGAAAAGACAATTTGTGGTATAATGATATGCACAAGAAGTCTGTATCTGTAGAGAAAAGTGATTTGGGTGAAATCTAGAAGTTTCCATAATTAAGATCTTGGGGACTTGAGAAAAACTAAATAGTTATTTTTCAAATGGATTAGCTATCTGAAGAAATTTGACCTCCTATCTATCTAGTATATCATGCATGTATCCATCCAGTCATTCTTTTTTAAAGAAAAAAAGTGCTGTGTGTCAGGCATTGTGCTAGAAGGAGGGTTATAGACTTTAAGGGATGTATAATCCTAAAGGCAGAGGTCTAAGACATCACCATGGAAGAACACTTACTGTGGATTAAGGACCCATCTGGTACAGGATTAGAGAGACGTAACCCTTATGGTTCACCTCTTCCTACTCATTTTCCACTCACTCTACTTTTCTACATCAAGAGGTTTGACAGGGGGGCAAATCCATCAATCTTACCAGTCCCTTGACTTTTTTTCTCTCCCAAGTGGTTTTGAAATAATCCTTGATTAATTGGCCCTACAAAGTGTACCTCATAGTGAGTCTTACCAACACAATATACAATACCTATACAGGAATGAGGAGAAGGAAATGGCACCCCACTCCAGCACTCTTGCGTGGAAAATCCCGTGGACGGAGGAGCCTGGTGGGCCGCAGTCCATGGGGTCGCTAAGAGTCGGACACGACTGAGCAACTTCACTTTCACTTTTCATTTTCATGCATTGGAGAAGGAAATGGCAACCCACTCCAGTATTCTTGCCTGGAGAATCCCAGGGACGGGGGAGCCTCATGGGCTGCCGTCTGTGGGGTTGTACAGAGTCGGACACAACTGAAGCGACTTAGCAGCAGCATACAGGAATGAAAGCAGTTCTCCCTTTGGTTTTCTATGACTTCCCATGGTTTATGGTGACTTGAGAACAAGTATTAAGGGCACTTCCTTGTTGCTGAGTGTGCTTCCACATGGAGAGAACCACCCCAGGTGCCGATGGCCAAGGTGATTTCTGGAGGAGGACCCAGGAGCTGGCTCTGGCTTTCTGTCATTCAGGGTCTCAGTGGTTTCACATTATCCTGCTCTTCTGTTTCCTTTTCTGCATGAACACAGTAATAGCAAACCCATTATGGCTTGGTTATTAAAGTGCCTTTCCTGTATTAACCCATTTTTTGGTAACAACTCCCCTAGGAGGAAGATGCTATTATTATCTCCATTTTACAAATGAGGGAAATGGGTCCAGGGAGATTGAGTAATTGTTCTAAATTGCCTGGATCCAAGATTCAAACCCACAAGGTCTGGCTCTGAAGACGCTAACCACCCTACCTCTGACGCCATATCCCTCATCGGTCATGTCCTTGCTTGCTGTTGTCTGTGATAGGAGACTTCTATTGACTNTCCTCCCCCGTCTCCCCCCTCCCCCGCCTCTTTCTCTTCCTCTCCCTTCTTCCTCTGCCCGGCGGCCCCGGGCGAAGCCAGGCTGCGAGCGTGTGCGAGGCAGGGCGTGGTCCCGGAGCATCTAGAGGCCCACACGCGGGGCGCGCGGGCGCTGGCCGACGCCCGCTAGCGATCCCGGCGCCGGCGGCTGCAGCCTTGGGCCCAGGGAAGGGGCCGGTGGTTTCCGACCCGTTTGCCCCCAGGGGCCTTTCGGACCGGAAGAGTAACCTTTCCAGGGCCTGGATCCTGGGGTGCTCACGCTGATCTCGTGAATCCTCACAAATAAGTCTAGGATGCGAAAGGGGCAGATTCATGTTTGTTTTTCATCCATCACAGTTTTTTTTTGGACGAAAAGGCTAAGTGTGGAAGGCTTGCCAAGATTAGCCTTCTGGTTCCCTGACTGCTAATTTAGGGCCTTTACACCAGGTTAAACTAGGCCCTAACAACTCTCTGGAGGTATCAGACGCTCAGCTGTTTGCAGCTTCTATATTATATAGAGAATTCTCTCATCTGTTAGGTACTGTGTTGAGTGCTTTACAAACATTACCCAATTTAATCTTCCCAGTGACTAGGTCGATGTTACCCCTATTTTAAAGATGTGGTAGGAGTGAATAACCGTTAGAGGGGCATTCTTATTTGGGTTAGATTCTGCCACAACGTTTGCTCTTGTTTTGAAAATCTGGACATTAATAGGTGGCAAGTTGAATAGGAGGAATTATTTCGCATACAGAGTATCCGCCTAGTTTTTCTTGTCAGTATCCATTCGCCAAGTGAAAAGAAAAGGCAAGTCCCTGCTCTTTGCTGGAGTAAGGTAGAAATGTCATGTTTTCACAAAAGGAAAGGAATTAGACCTTTAAAAACTTCCATAGTTGAGCAGACTCTTCAGAGTTGGCTGTTGAACACCAGTTCGCCTTCTCCAGATTGCTGGCGTTCTGGATAAATCAACTGTTCCTTTCCAACCGTACTTGTCTCTCAAGTATTAGCAAACAGTGGAACCTGAGTTGGGTAACACGTGATCATATAACTAATAAATGGATGAATCTAGATTTAAACCCATATCCTGACACTAGGGACTCTACTCTGTTAAATAAACTTATAAATTGTAAAAAAAAAAAAAAAAAAAAAAGCATTAGTAGATCCTATTGAAATGGAGTTTTAAAAATCGAATAAATAAGCTGGGAGCATGAACATTTATAGTTGCTATTAAGGCTACCCCTTTAAGAGACTTTGGTTCTTGGATGCTTTCTTTACTATTTTTAATCAAAATGTGAATTTTGCAAATCACACATAAGAGATGACATATAGTACATTTTAATCTATGCCTAATCAATACATGCATAAGAATAATCGTCTTCACTCTGTAAAAACCAATGCCTGAATACCGGAACGTAGCTATCTGTTTAATATTCAGAAAATCAAGGAAGTGAAAAGGTGTTTATCCATGCTTATCTCAACATGAACCTTTTTCCACAAACTTATTATCACCGGACCATTTCACTTGGAAAGTAAAAGGACTGCAGTATTTCCACCAGTGGTTTTCCCTGCAGGTGTAAATACTGCTTAGTGTTCCATTTCAGTGGTGGAGATAGAATAACCTCAGAAAAGATAAGAATCTGGAAATTTGTAATTATACTTAAAGATATTTTTGAAATGTGTCAGGTTTTGACAGGGAGAGAGGCACAAGAGAAGATGGATATGATAACAGCCAACATCCATACACTAAATTTACAAAACTTATGTACAAAACTAATGAAAGCTATTGATTGGACCATTACTATTGTTGTTTAGTTGCCCAGTCATGTCCCACTCTTGCAGCCACATGGACTGTAGCCCACCAGGCTCCTCTGTGCAAGGGATTTCCCAACCAAGCTTACTGGAGTGGTAACTGTCTTATTAAGATATAATTCACAAACTCAAGTTCCCCTCCCCCTCCCCTTTTTTGTTTTTGCCCTTGCTGCATAGCATGTGGAATATTAGTTTTCTGACCAGAGATGGAAGCGCAGAGTCTTAATCACTAGATCGCCAGGGAAAGCCCAAAAGCTCACCTGTTTAAAGTGTACAATTCAGTGTTGTTTTTTTTTTAATAGATATTCAGTTTTAAACTATTTGGTTCAGTAAGTTCTTGTCACCCCAAGAAGAAACCCTATACTCATTAGCATTGAGTATATCCTTCACTCACACTGCCCAGTCCTGGGCAAATACTAATCTTTCTGTTTCTGTGGATTTTTCTGTTCTGGACATTTCTTATGAATGAGATCATAATACTTGGTCTTTCATGACTGACTTCTCTCACTTAGCACAATGTTTTCAGGGTTCATGCGTGTTGCAGCATGTATCAGTACTTCATTCCTTTTTTTAGCCAAGTAATTTTTGTGACTTCCCTGGTGGCTCAGAGGTTAAAGCGTCTGCCTGCAATGCGGGAGACCTGGGTTCAATCCCTGGGTCCAGAAGATCCCCTGGAGAAGGAAATGGCAGCCCACTCCAGTATTCCTGCCTGGAGAATCTCATGGCCGGAGGAGCCTGGTGGGCTACAGTCCACTGGGTTGCAAAGAGTCGGACACGACTGAGCGACTTCACTTACTCAATTTTTGTGTATGGTGTTGAGAGGGCCAATTTTATTCTTTTACATGTGGATGACCAGTTGTTCCAGCACCATTTGTTGAAAAGACTATTCCTCCCCCTGTTATTATATTGGCATCCTAGTGTTGATTTTTTATATAGTATTACACCTGCAAAACGTGTGTTATCTTCTATCATTTGTCAGATGTGTCCATTTAATCAAATTTGATTTAAACTAAAAATGCTGGAGCTCTAAATAGAAATAACATTTTAGTACAAAAGAATTACTACTTATTCACCAGTGAACTGAATACTTTGTTATTTTATGTTTGAACAACTGTTGGAAGGGCCCATATTTAAATGAAAGACTTATTTGAGCTTTTCATTTATCCAGGATAATTAGTTTTAGACTCAGAACCCATAAGATTACTTTTTTTGACCCATTGCCTACAAAATTGTTAACACTGATGAAATGGACTAACAACAAGAAAGTTGAGAAGTTAGGGATAGGAGAGGGGAAAGGAAAAGAACAAGAATTACCTTGAATTAACCTGACCCTTATATATGTAAAACTGGACTTACCTTCCTGTCCTGCATTTTAAGCTAGACTTCTTCATTTCACTTTTAGAGAAAAGGTGAAGCTGCTCCTCTTCTTTTTGCTGTGCTGGGTTAAACATACTTGCCAACCCACAAAACCAAAGTGTGTATCTGGGCTTCCATTATCTGGAATGGCAGGATACAAGAAGAATCTGCATTTACCTCTAGAGGCAATACTTCCCTGAAATGCAGAGCTTTTTGTTACTAGCATAGTCCATAATTCTTGGTTAGATATTTGCCTGTGAAGTCAACAAATAATAACCTAACACAAATTAGCATTGTTAAGTTCTAATGCAGAAGGAAAGGAAAGAAAGAGGCATTGTGAATCAGTAGAGTTCTTTAGAATTTACACTAATTTGAGATAACTAGAAGTCTACATTGGCAGAAATTTATACATCTAAATGTCTGAAAATACGGAAGTGGTTAAAAGTTACAACAAACTGGCAAGTAGAAGTGACTTAGTCAGTATAAGGAAATTAGAAAACCCAAGTCAGATACATCAGTTTATCAGGCTATGATTGCCACTTTTGTAAAACTTACAAATTTAATATACAAAAATTTTTAAGAGTGAAAAGGGAACTAGATAACATTTATTCATGTTGTGGCTATCTTTCTGTTAATGTATGAGGGTCTAGATTTTGAGGCTCATTTTTTCCTACAAAAATTCCCAGTTTGTTGTGACATGATATTTAGTAACTTTACTGTTAGAATATTCTTCTTCCCGGGACTTCCCTGCAGGCTGGTGGTTAAGGTTTCACCTTCCCCCCTGGAGGAGGGCATGGCAACCCACTCCAGTGTCCTTGCCTGGGCTCTGGACAGAGGAGCCTGGCAGGCTGCAGTCCAGAGCTGCAAAGAGTCAAGGGACTTAGAACCCATGCATACTCTATTTAAAGGAAAAGACTTCCAATGCAGGGGGTGTTGGTTCCATCCCTAGTTAGAGAGCTAAGATGAAACAGAAGTGGTATTGTAACAAATTCAATAGACATTAAAAATGGTCCACATCAAAATATACCTATTTTTAAAAAAGAATATACCCCTTCCCTGTAGTAGATGAATATTTGATAGTCTCAAAGAGAGCATATGATTTGGAAAAAAATTATTTGATGTGTAAATTGATATTAGTTTAATTGCAGAACTGTTAGGCACTTTGCTCAGTCTGTGATTTTTTTGTGTGTTTTTTTTTCCTTACAGCAAAGTATCCAGAGATAAAATCCTTAATGAAACCTGATTCCAACTTGATATGGATTGTAATTATGATGGTTCTCACTCAGTTTGTTGCATTTTACTTAGTAAAGGACTTAGACTGGAAATGGGTCCTGTTTTGGGCATATGCCTTTGGCAGCTGCATTAATCATTCAATGACTCTGGCTATTCATGAAGTTTCCCACAACAGTGCCTTTGGCCATTGCAAAGCTATGTGGAATCGTTGGTTTGGAATATTTGCCAATCTCCCTATTGGTGTCCCATATTCAATTTCCTTTAAGAGATATCACATGGATCATCATCGATACCTTGGAGGTGACGGCATTGATGTGGACATTCCAACCGACTTTGAAGGCTGGTTCTTCTGTACTACTTTCAGAAAGTTTATA
Source organism: Oreotragus oreotragus (assembly GCA_006410675.1). Lineage (NCBI taxonomy): Eukaryota > Metazoa > Chordata > Mammalia > Artiodactyla > Bovidae > Oreotragus > Oreotragus oreotragus. The sequence continues at coordinate 9,865 of SJYX01011035.1, read as the reverse complement.
TGGGTCATCCTTCAGCCTCTCTTTTATGCTTTTCGACCTCTGTTCATCAACCCCAAACCAATCTCTTATCTGGAAATAATCAATACTGTGATCCAGATCACTTTTGACATCGTGATTTACTATGTTTTGGGAGTTAAATCTTTAGTCTACATGTTGGCAGCCTCTTTACTTGGCCTAGGTTTGCACCCGATTTCTGGACATTTTATAGCTGAACATTATATGTTCTTAAAGGGACATGAAACTTACTCATATTATGGACCTCTGAATTTACTCACCTTCAATGTGGGTTACCATAATGAACACCACGACTTTCCCAACATTCCCGGAAAAAGCCTTCCCCTGGTAAGTAAAGGATTTTATACATGTTATAATTTCTGGTGGTTCTGTGATCACAATTAGTCTTGACTTGCTCATTTAAAATGAAATGTAGTATATTTTGTCCATCTAGCCAGTTCATCAAAGAAAACAGCAAGAGTCTTAAAAGTCATGAGTTGGGCAGCCTAATTTTACAGAGCTCACTGTCCTGGATCCTTAAGCCTTGTGGTGACACGTAGGTCTAGAATGTTGGGGGGGGGGTCTGTAGAATCAACTGACATGTAATTCAGAAATAGAAAATGAAATTCCCTCTGTGGAGGCAGCAAAAATTTACATAACCTTTATCACTGTTAAACTGAATACACTTAGCTAAAGTTTGTGTTGGTTTATTGTGAAATACAGATACCTCCATAATTGCTCTGCAAAATAAGTGACTATCAGTTTCCAGTGGTGCAGACTTCCCACAGGCAGGGACCATCCGTTTCCCATCACAGTAGACTTTTTTCTTACTGCTTGTGGAGTAAATGAAAGGTAGCATATTGACACTCATCCTTTCATCCTTCCCCAAAGGATAATCCTCTCCAAACTTCAGTCACATTTCTGATGAATTCTCTTATTAGACTTCCCATCCTCAGAATGGATAGCTTTTACAGTTCCATTACCAAAAAATGTTTCTGTAATTCTAAAAAGGGGAAGTTGTAGGAGATGTCGTATTAGTTTTTCTTGATTTCTTATTTTTTTAGCTGTGACATTAAGGAAACCATAACCAGATATTCTATGCTAGCATATTTACTCACCCAGAGTTTATAAATTTCCTCTTAAGTTTTTAACTGTTTACTGTTTACAAACTTGCATTCAACATGACAACTAAATATAACATTTGATTATTGATTGGATTACTAGTTGAGGAAAGAAAAATCCAGAAAGGACATGGAGTTAGTGGGGAAGTTTTGAATATGAACCACATAGTAATATTGTGTCACTGTTAAATTTCTTGGGTGTGGAATGGTATTATGGTTTTGTTGGGAAATGTCCTTGTTCTTGGGCTTCCCAGGTGGCAAAGAGTCCGCTTGCCAGTGCAGGAGATGCAGGTTCGATCCCTGGGTTGGGAAGATCCCCTGGAGGAGAAAATGGCAACCCATCCCAGTATTCTTGCTGGGAAAATCCTATGGACAGAGGAGCCTGGCAGACACCAGTCCATGGGGTTGCAAAGNGGTGGCAAAGAGTCCGCTTGCCAGTGCAGGAGATGCAGGTTCGATCCCTGGGTTGGGAAGATCCCCTGGAGGAGAAAATGGCAACCCATCCCAGTATTCTTGCTGGGAAAATCCTATGGACAGAGGAGCCTGGCAGACACCAGTCCATGGGGTTGCAAAGACTCAGACACGACTGATCACGTACCTTTTTCTTAGGAGATATGTGTTGAATATTTAGGGTGAAATATTCAGGGTAAGTTTTCACATAACATCTGCAACTTCTCTCTCAGCAAAGAGCACAGTATGTGGTCTATATCATATATGGAGAGAGAGAGAGAGAGAAAATAGCTGTGGCATAGTGTTAATTGGTGGACCTAAATGAAGAGCATATGGGTGATGGTTTTGTTGTTCTTTCAACTTTTCTGTTGGTTTTGCGTTTTTCAATATAAAATGGGGGAAATCACCACACAGCTGGCTGAAAACAGTTTTGAACCTGGTGTGATGTGCCAGTGTGGCCACTTTGTGTCATTTTGGTTGGAGAGTGTGCCCACCTTTGCTCACCTCTTCCCTGCCTAGGAAAGTACATTTTTGTATTTTTAAAAGATTAGGGCTTCTCAGGTGGCTCAGTGGTAAAGAATCTGCCTGCAATGCAGGAGACACAGTTTCGATCCCTGGGTCAGGAAGATCCCCTGGAGAAGGAAATGTCAACCCACTCCAGTATTCTTGCCTGGGAAATCTCATGGACAGAGGAGCTTGGTGGGCTACAGTCCATGGGCTCGTAAAAAAGTTGGACATGACATGGTTTAAAGAGAAAGCTGGTCACCTTTGAACAAAATAATTCACTTTTCCCACATAAGCCACATATTTTGACTTGTAATTTTCTTGAGCAGTCCGTACACTGAAAACTTGGGTCAGCTCAAACATTACCTGCGCATGGTTCATCAGTGACAATTTATCTCCCACTCCATTCCACGCATAGCTGAACTAACAGACATTCTCAGAGTTCTCTGGTCTTCCTTTCCTGCCTGCTCTATTGTGTATACCAAGAAGTATCCTGTTCTGCAATAGTTGTGTTGCAGTAATTATGTTGCATGTAACAATCACATGGTTAGTTAATAGATACACATAACAAGGTTTCTTTCAACATCTCTATTGAAATGTAACTCATAGATACAATTCATACATTTAAAATGTACAATTCAGTGGTTTTTAGATTGTTCAGAGCCTTACAAACATCACTGCAATCACATTTTGTTGAAATCAGTGTTTTATTCTGCCCTAACTAGTCTTGCTTGCTAATCACACTGGCAGTAGTCATTTTTTTAAAAAGACATGCTCAACATGAGGTGGCTGAATTGTATACTTGATAAGTGATTAATACCTAACTGGCATGCCACAATAATTGATCAGTATTTGCAGGCAGGTTCCTTAATGGCAGCATCACGTGGTGCCTTTAAACCCTGCAATGCCACTTATTCAGTATGACATTTAAAAAACATCAAGTTGATTGGATTGCAGGTATTTGTTGTTAAAAGATGGCAAGTGCCACATTTACAAGTAAGCTAGTAAACTGCAAGTAAATTAACAAGTAAACAAATCCCTCAGAGCTTTTGGAAAGAGTCAGTAATCCTAGAGGGTCAAGGATGGTTTATTCCCAAAACGTAAACTGCTTTCTGTTCAGAATTTCCAAAGCTGCTGCTGTTACTTATTTATTTGAGAGGCAGGTAGGAGAAAGTCTCATGGTTTCTTTTCTGAGTGTGCATGTCAGACATCCATCTGTCATCTTTAATAGGACTCTGTTGACACTCATTATTCATCTCGCTGTATTTTTTCCCTTCTAGGTGAGGAAAATAGCTGCTGAGTACTATGACAGCCTCCCCCACTACAATTCCTGGATAAAAGTACTCTATGATTTTGTGACGGATGATACAATAAGTCCCTATTCGAGAATGAAGAGGCATCGGAAAGGCAATGAGGTTCAGAATCTGTCATCTTTAATAGGACTCTGTTGACACTCATTATTCATCTCGCTGTATTTTTTCCCTTCTAGGTGAGGAAAATAGCTGCTGAGTACTATGACAGCCTCCCCCACTACAATTCCTGGATAAAAGTACTCTATGATTTTGTGACGGATGATACAATAAGTCCCTATTCGAGAATGAAGAGGCATCGGAAAGGCAATGAGGTTCAGGAGTAAATGTCATTGAGACCAAAGGAACTCCTCTCTGAAACTTGATCATAACTGAGAAAGTGGTATTTTTGCATTATTAAATTAAGACCAACTATGTTTAGAAGCTGCCCTCATACAAATTCAGAGTATGATCTTCATGGTGTCAAGAAGCTAATCTGGCTTTAAAGAGTCTGTCTGCGCAGTGTTCAGCTTTATTACTCATTATAATACCACTGTGGTGGATGTTTTCACTGAAGTCTGACCCTTGTAAGCATATCATAAAAAAAGCTTTTAAAAAGCTATTTCTAGTATGTTGTTTTCACTATAAGGACTTACTTTATTAAAATAGCTAATAAACTGAGCTATTAATCACAATAAATAGTGTTTATCACTTTTTAAAAAAATTGACTATAATCACAGACTGGGGTGAGCTTACTGAGTCCAGCACAAGCTTACTCATAAATAAGGACATTATTGAATTCATCATGTCCAACGACTCAACTTCCTGTGCTGTGTGGACTCTCAGATTAGAAGTAGCTTTACTTACAGTTTTATGTCATTTCATTTAGCAGAAACTGGTTGGGTCTGAATGTAGATGGCTGGTGTCCAGTAGCCAGTATTGGGGGTTGTTAGGCTGGCATTCCTGGTGACCTAAAACATGTCACTCAGGTATATTTATTGTAATACATGAACTATTTTAAATGTAATCTTCAGTGTCAAAGAAGTCAAATAGTCTACAATTTGTACACGACACCAACCCTCCAGGGTACCGAAGACGAGATCCTATAAAATTCCTACTTGTGTAATTCTCAGCTGTATTACACTTCTGCCTACTGGTGGTGAAAAGCACAATACCCTCAAAAGGGTTGGTTTTTCACAGACCTATAATTTGGGGGGACAAAGTACACGTTTAGAGTCATACCAGAACCAACATTACAGTTCAGATGTACACACTGAGTCAAGTAAAAGTATCTGGTAAAACCTACCGACAGGTTTGATGCTAAGTGGGCCCTACGTTCGCACTGAGCCCTCCACTCCCCTCACCTTTACAACTCTGGCTGAAGCCGTGCCGAAAGCCCCTAGATGTCCCGCCAGGTCAGCCCTCTTGGGTCCATTTTCTAATGGGTCTGGACAGGGGGTGCCTCATTGTCCTTTCCCAAACCTGCTTGTGTACCTCTTGCTTGGTGGAAGTTTCAGCTTCCTAGCATCTCTGGGCCAGTCTGGCTCCCATCTGCAAACTATGCCCATTCTTTCTGTCACTGGCAGTAACTTTTCCAAAGAAAGATGGAGGAATACGGGGTATGAGGAGGGCATAGGAAGGCTGGGCTGCAGAGCCTTGAAGGCACAAGGACAGGTCCTGAGACAAGGTTCTGTGGCTTTGCCCACATTCACCCTTCTGCCTTCCTGGACTGTGTAGCTTGTCCTTCAGGCTCACACCAGTATCCAGTAGCTCAGCCCCCCTTCCCATCAGGTCAGGCGCCACTTTTGGACTCTCCAACCAATGCTTACCTCATTTGTGCTTCAGTCACTCAATCGTGTCCGACTTTGCGACCCCAATGACTGCAGCACGCCAGGCCTCCCTATCCATCACCAACTCCTGAAGTTTACTCAAACCCATGTCCATTGAATCGGTGATGCCATCCAACCACCTCATCCTCTGTCGCCCCCTTCTCTCGCCTTCAATCTTTCCCAGCATCAGGGACTTTTCAAATTAGTCAGCTCTTCACATCAGGTGCCCAAAGTATTGGAGTTTGAGCTTCAGCATCAGTCCTTCCAATGAACACCCAGGACTGATCTCCTTTAGGATGGACTGCTTGGATCTCCTTGCAGTCCAAGGGACTCTCAAGAGTCTTCTCCAACACCACAGTTAAAAAGCATCAGTTCTTCAGCGCTCAGCTTTCTTTATAGTCCAGCTCTCACATCCATAACATGACTACTGGAAAAACCATAGCCTTGACTAGACGGAACTTTGTTGGCAAAGTAATGTCTGCATTTTAATATGCTGTCTAGGTTGGTCATGTTGGAGAAGGAAATAGCAACCCACTCCAGTGTTCTTGCCTGGAGAATCCCAGGGATGGGGGAGCCTAGTGGGCTGCTGTATATGGGGTCGCACAGAGTCGAACACG
>SJYX01011033.1:200455-225301 GCA_006410675.1 Oreotragus oreotragus | reverse complement strand
CAACTGGTCCTCTTTCAATTACAACACTGCTACTCAATTTCCCATAATTAGTAGAGGGTGCTCCTCTCCCTTGCCAGAATTCTCTTTGGCATTGGCCAAGGTGCTTTGCCTGATTAGCTTTCAGTCAACTGTCAGGGTTCAGCAACCATCTCAAAATGCATTTGTCTCATCATTTTTGTGCTTGTCAGCAGCTACATTTTCCCTTTTACTCTGTCATCATTTTTCAGGTCCTTTTACAGTATTCTATCAAGGGTGACACACAGAGATAGGCTCATACTGTGTGAGAGATCCTGAAAGGAAAAGTTCATGGTTTAGTATGTGACCCAAAGAGAGATTTGTCCCAAACAGTCAAACAAACAGCCTTACTTGGATCTAAGGCACAGGGACTAAAAATGAGTTTAGTTGTATAGGTAAGTAACTTGGCTTTCTAGAAAAGAGTTGTGACACTCCAGGTTGGAGATATTTGTGGAAAGGTATGAGCCTTCGTCAGGAAACTATTTTTTATTTGCTCTGAACCCTACTAATCACCTCTGATGTGGGCTGCCCATTGACTTCAAAGCATCTTCAGCCTGCGTAGGTAGGAAGGGTGCTGAGAAAAAGGTAAAAGAAATTCATGGTGGTTCAAAGTCACATTAATCCTCCTTGATTCAGGTAGCCAGGTAAAAGGACAAAAAACAAGTAGAGATGCTTTAAAAAAAATGTGGGAATAAAAGAGAGACATGAAAAGGAAGTCTCTTTGGTCAATGGTTTCTATTTTGTAAATTCTTGTCCTATTTTCAGTGTGTCTCATTTCTAAAACTTAGTAAGAGGCCTTTATTTGAGCTCCACATAATATGGAATGAGCAAAATGGTTTGCCCAATATAATACCCATGTGTGTTAAGTGTCACCTACTCTAATTATTTATATGATATTGGAAAAATTGTTATTTTGTTCTTCATAATTTGATTAAACAATTGTGTTCCTATGTAGTTAATTTTAGCTCAATTTCCTTATGAATGCCTTAGGTTAATTACAGTAATAGATACTAACTGCATATATCTACTGAAAGCGCAAATAATGTTATAACTTTTATTTTTATTACTCTAACTACTCTAGATTCTATTTTCAAATTTCTAAAAGAAATTTCCTTTGTCAATAAAATGATTTACATGTTTGGTACATAGGAGATAGAATTTATATACACAGAATTGTGCATTGGCAGGTGGGTTCTTTACCACTAGCGCCACCTGGGAAGCCTGGATTCTATACTATAATTTGTATTTAATATTATGGGCTTCCCTGGTGGCTCAGATGGTAGAGCGTCTGTCTGCAATGAAGGAGACCCGGGTTTAATCCCTGGGTTGGGAAGATCTCCTAGAGAAGGAAATGGTAGCCCATTCCAGTATTCTTGCCTGGAAAATCCCATGGACGGCAGAGCCTCTGAGCGACTTCACTTTTAGGCTTCTTTCATACTGCCTTTAGCATTGTGTGTAATATGTATTTTAAATTTAGATTGTAAGGAATCAGTATCCAGTGATACATGGTAAAATACTTAATCATACTGTAATTTTCCTGAGCAAAAATTTCCATTATCTTCCCATGTGTCTCTCCCATTAAACTTTTTCTAAACAAATTATTTCAGTTAAGACCCATTCCAGAAAAAAAGAAAGATGGTACAATATTAATTATCATTTCTTTCCAATTAAGTTACCATGTTATCAATATAAGCTTAGTGGTCAGAATACATAAAAATACATTTAAAAACTGTTTGATTTAAGAGAAAATATATGTGATGAAATATGTATTGCTGTTCTTCAAAACTATGCTATTTTTGTAAGAAAAATCATCAGCACTTGATTGCAATCTTCAATTTGCTAAAGCCTCTCTGTTTCTTTATTAAAATTACCCTGCAGCAAAATATTAATTTTTGTTTTTATCAGTGTAGTAAAAAGATAATCTTTTATTTTTCCCCAAATTATTGAGATATTGTATTATGTAATTATAAAGTATATGTGTGACTTGGTGCATATATATATATAAATAGCAAAACAATTACCGCAACAAGGTTATTATTTCCATCACCTTACATAATTACTGCCCATGTGTATTGTGAGAATATTTAAAATCTAATTTATTAGGAACTTTTATGTATAAAATAAAGTATTATTAACTGTAGTCACCATGCTGTACATTAGATCCTCAGAACTTATTCATCTTATAACTGAAAGTTTACCCTTTGATAACATCTCCTCATCTCTGCAAACCTCAACCTATGTCAAAAACCATTCTTTTCTGTTTCCATGACTTAAGCTATTTTAGATTCCACATATAAGTGAGATTATACAGCATTTTTCTTTATTTGGCTTATTTCACTTAGCATAATGCCCTAAAGGTCCATTTGAGTTATCATAATTGGAAAATTTTCATCATTTCTCAAGCTGAAAATAATTTATTGTGTATATTTTATACTGCACATCTTCTTTATCCATTCATCTGTAAATAGATACTTATGTTGTTATATCTTAGATACTATGACTAAGGCTGCAATGAATATAGGGTAAAGATATCTTTTCATGATAGTGCTTTCATTTCCTTTAAATATTTACCCAAAAGTGGGATTGCTGAATCACATGGTAGTTCTATTTTTTAATTTTTAGGAACTTTTATATTGCTTTGCAGAGTGACTATATTAATTTAGATTATCAGCAGTACACAAATGTTTCTTCCTCTCTAGATCCTTCAATATTTATTTATTGTCTTTTTGATAATAGCTGTTTTAACAGGTATAAAGTGATATCTAATTTTGATTTTAATTTATATTTACATGATGATTAGTGATGTAAAGCACCTTTTCAGGTACGTCCTGTTGTTTGTGTGTCTTCTTGGGAAAAATGTCTATTCAGATCCTCTGTCCATTGTTAATTGGAATTTTTGTTTTTTACTGAGTTTTGTGAATTTCTTATATATTTTAGGCATTAACCTTTATCAGAAAGATGTTTTGCAGGAAACATTTTCCCATTTGTTGGTTTCCTTGTTTTCTTTTTATATTGTTGATTATTTCTTTATTTCTTGTGCAGAAGCTTTTTAGTTTGATGTTGTCTCACTTGTTTAATTTTGATGTGTTGCTTTGGTGCAATATAAAAAAATGTATCATTATCAAGACTAAAGTCAAAGCTCAAGATCTCTTGAAAACACTAATCTTATTTCTGCAATTTTGTCATTTCAAGGATGCTACATCAATTTTGCATTAGTAACCTGGGATTTTTCATTTAGCAAAATTTCTGGAGATTCATCCAGGAGATTCATCCATATAAACACATACAAGTAGTTTATCCCTCTCATTGACAGCTATTAAAGACTCCACCTGCAATGCATGAGACCTCAGTTGGATTCCTGGGTTGGGAAGATCCCCTGGAGAAGGGATAGGTTACTCATTCCAGTATTCTTGGGCTTCCCTGGTGGCTCAGTGGTTAAGAATCCAACTGCAATGTATGAGACCTGAGTTTGATCCCTGGGTTGGGAATATCCCATGAAGAAGGGAATGGCTACTCACTCCAGTACTCTTGCCTGGAGAATCCCCATGGACAAAGGTGGGGTCACAGAGAGTCAGACATGATTGAGCAACTAAGCACACAGCACATAGTTGTGCCATAGTTTGCTTAACCATTCATATTTAATTTTTAAAAATTTAAACATTTCTAATTTCAGTGTCCACTTCTTCATTGCTGGTATATAAAACTACAATATATTTTTGAATGTTTACCTTTTACCCTGTGACTTTTCTGAACTGACTTAGGTCTAGGAAATTTTTTTTTGTGTGTGTGTACTATTTGAAATGGCTTAAGTAAAAGTTTTACTCCTTTTTTCCAATGTCTTTATCTTTTATTTTCCTATCTTGATTTATTGCACTGGCTAGAACTTCCAGCACCATGTTGAGAAAGAGTAGAGATAGTGAACATCCTTGCCTTGTTCTTGGTTTTAAGGGGTGGAAATTCATTTATTCACCATTAACTGTAATGTTCTTATTTTCTTCCTTCTGCTTGTTTTGGACTTATTTTACTAATCTTTTGCTAATTTCTCAAGGAGTTACCTTAGATTATTGACTTTTATTTTTCCTATTTTCTAATGTATGTGTTTTCATTCCAATCTGAAAGAAAGGCAATGCCAAAGAATGCTCAAACTACCGCACAATTGCACTCATCTCACACGCTAGTAAAGAAATGCTCAAAATTCTTCAAGCCAGGCTTCAGCAATATGTGAACCGTGAACTTCCTGATACTCAAGCTGGTTTTAGAAAAGGCAGAGAGGAACCAGAGATCAAATTGCCAACATCCGCTGGATCATGGAAAAAGCAAGAGAGTTCCAGAAAAACATCTATTTCTGCTTTATTGACTATGCCAAAGCCTTTGACTGTGTNATCAAATTGCCAACATCCGCTGGATCATGGAAAAAGCAAGAGAGTTCCAGAAAAACATCTATTTCTGCTTTATTGACTATGCCAAAGCCTTTGACTGTGTGGATCACAATAAACTGTGGAAAATTCTGAAAGAGATGGGAATACCAGACCATCTGACCTGCCTCTTGAGAAATCTGTATGCAGGTCAGGAAGCAACAGTTAGAACTGGACATGGAACAGCAGACTGGTTCGAAATAGGAAAAGGAGTACGTCAAGGCTGTATATTGTCTCCCTGCTTATTTAACTTATATGCAGAATACATCAAGAGAAACGCTGGACTGGAAGAAACACAAGCTGGACTCAAGATTGCCGGGAGAAATATCCATAACCTCAGATAGCCAGATGACACCACCCTCACTGCAGAAAGTGAAGAGGAACTAAAAAGTCTCTTGATGAAAGTGAAAGAGGAGAGCGAAAAAGTTGGCTTAAAGCTCAACATTCAGAAAACAAAGATTATGGCATCTGGTCCCATCACTTCATGGGATATAGGTGGGGAAACAGAGGAAACAGTGTCAGACTTTATTTTTGGGGGCTCAAAAATCACTGCAGATGGTGACTGCAGCCATGGAACTAAAAGACGCTTACTCCTTGGAAGAAAAGTTATGACCAACCTAGATAGTATATTCAAAAGCAGAGACATTACTTTGCCGACTAAGGTCCGTCTAGTCAAGGCTATGGTTTTTCCTGTAGTCATGTATGGATGTGAGAGTTGGAGTGTGAAGAAGGCTGAGCACCAAAGAATCGATGCTTTTGAACTGTGGTGTTGGAGAAGACCCTTGAGAGTCCCTTGGACTGCAAGGAGATCCAACCAGTCCATTCTGAAGAAGATCAGCCCAGGGATTTTTGGAAGGAATGATGCTAAAGCTGAAACTCCAGTACTTTGGCCACCTCATGAGAAGAGTGGACTCATTGGAGAAGACTCTGATACTGGGAGGGACTGGGGGCAGGAGGAGAAGGGGACAACAGAGGATGAGATGCCTGGATGGCATCACTGACTCAATGGACGTTAAGTCTGAGAGTTGTGACTCTGGGAGTTGGTGAACAGGGAGGCCTGCCGTGCTGCGATTCATGGGGTTGCAAAAAGTAGGACATGACTGAGTGACTGAACTGAACTGAATGTATGTGCTGGTATTCTAATTTCTCAGTTCTTATTAACTGTATCTTACAATTTTTAATTTGTACTGTTTTCATTTTAATTCGATTATGTGCATTTTAAAAAATGTATCTTGATGCTTCCTCTCTGACCAATGAATTATTTATAATCCATGTGTGCTGAATTATATATAATCCATATGTGATATTTAATTTCAGAGTGTTTGGAAATGTTCTTGTTAATAATAATGTGGTTGATTTCTAGTTTGATTACAAAGTGGTCAGAAAGCATCTTCTGTTTGATTTTGTTTGAAATTTTATGACTCATGTTATTGTCCCTTTAAGTATATTTTTCATAGACACTGGAAAAGTATGTGTATTTGCTCTTGTTAAAAGTGGAGTGTTCTATAAATGTCAATTATGTTGATTGATATTGCTTAAAGATGTATTTCTTTGATATTTCCGAGCTTATCAATTGTTGAGAAAAGGTTGTTAAAGAGTTTTTGATTAATCTTGGTTTACATGTTTTCAGTGCTGTTGTTTTATGTATACACATGTAAGATTGCTGTATTTTCAGTGTGGATTTATACTTTTACATTTATATACTATTTCAGTCTCTCTGATAATTTTTTCTTTGTATTCTATTATTTATTATAGTATAGCCATTCTTGCTTTATTTTAATTCATGGTTAATAGCATGCTGTTCTCTCTCTTTCGACCTTCAGTATGCTAATAATATTAAATTTAAGTTTTTTACAGACAGCTTATGGTTAGGTCATATTTTTAAATCTACATTGTCAATCTCTGTATCTAAATGGCACATTTATTAATAGTTCATTTAATCTATTAAATGATATATTTGGGGTTCCCAGGTGGTGCTAGTGGTAAAGAACCCACCTGCCAATGCAGGAGACATAAGAGATGCAGGTTAGATCTCTGGGTCAGAAAGAGCCCCTGGAAGAGGGCATGGAAACCCACTTCAGTATACTTGCCTGGGGAATTCCATAGACAGAGGAGCCTGGCGGGCTACAGTCCACAGGGTCACAAAGAATCAGACACAACTGAAGTGACTCAGCACACATGCATAGTACAAGTAATATAATTCTTTCTATGTTAGAGATTATGTCTGCCATTTTGTTTGTTCTCTGATTTTTGATTATCTGTTTATTTTTTCCTGTCTTTCTGTAGAGTACTGTAACACTTTTTAGAGTTCTATTTTGATTTATCTGTAATGATTCTACTATATCTTTATAAAAGATATAGCGTATCTATCAATATAACTTGCTTAGTTGTTACTCCAACTACTATATTGTATAAAGATAACTTATCACTGTCTAGTAGGATCATTATTTTTCAAGTTCAAGTCAGGTGTAGAACATTTACTTTATTTTATGTCTCCTTAAATTATGTTTAGTTACATGTGATTTAATTTTTTAACATACATTTAAAATGAAATCAGATAATATCATAATTTTTGCTTCAACCATTAGACATAATTTAGAAGATTCAATAGAAGGAAAGCCTACTGCATTTACCTATAGTTTTGCTTATTGTATTCTTCCTTACTTCTTGATATTCCCAAGTTTCCTTTTTGTTTTGTTTCTGTTTAGAGAACTTTCTTTAGCCATTCTATTAGGGCAGGTCTGTTGGCAACATATTCTCTTAGTCTTAGTTCATCTGAGAATCTTTGATTTCCATTTTATTCTTGAAGAACTTTTATGCTAAATATTGGATACTGATTAGTAGTTCTTTCTCTTTTGCACAGCAAACATCGTTTGTCACTTCCTGTTGGCTTTCGTGGTTTCTGATAAAAATCCATTTTTGTTTGAAAAAAATTTTTTTTTCATATAGGTAAGGTGATTCTCTTTTTATTTTTCTCTTGATTCTTTCTTTCAACATTTTTTTCCTTTGTCTTCAGTTTTCAGAAATTTGACCATGGCTATGATACTGTCTTGATTTAGATTTCTTCTAGTTATTGTGTGGTCTTCACTCTGCTTTTTGCATCTATAGGTTAATGTCACTTGTCAAACTTCTGAATGTTTCAGTTATTAATTTTTAAGTACTTTTTCAGCCTCACCTTCTTTCTTCTCTTCCAAGACTCTAATAACATGAAGTTTTGATATTTTATTACAGTTCCACAAGTTCCAGAGGCTCTGTTCATTTATTTTTCTGTCTTTTTTCTTTCCATTCACAAGACAGTATAATTTTTATCAATCTTTATCCAATTTTATTGCTCCTTTCTTCTGTTTCCTTTATTATGCTCTTGAGCCATGCACTGAGTGTTTTTAATTTTAAATATTATACTTTTCTGTTCTGACATTTCCACTTCATTCTTTATGCTTTTTATATATTTGTGAAGCTTTTTTAGATTTTTAAAAATGTTCTGTATTTCTTTTGTCTCAAGTATGTTTAAAATTGCTCTTTGAAGCTTTTTAAAATGTCAAGTGTTTAAAATCTTTATCAGTTAATTCTAGCAATTTTGTCATTTTGATGTTGACATCTATTCACTGTTTCTTTCATTCAGTTTTAGATCTTGCTGGTTCACAATAAAAGTGATTTTTTGTTGAAACTTGGACACTTTAAATACCATATTATGAGGCTAGAGCTCTTACTTACACCTTTGTTTTACTTTGACAACACTCTGACACAAGAAGGAGAGAGCACTGCCTTATTACTGCCAGAAAGATGTGGAAGTCTAGGTTCCTCTATCAAGATTCACTGTCATCCAAAGAGAAGGTTTCTCATTACTACTGTGTGGGAGTTAACTGGCTCTCACTAGGCTTACAGTACTATCTCTCTGGCTAGGGTGGATGAGAAGACCTCTTCCCAGACTCCTGTGTAGTTGTCACTGACACCACAGTATGTTGGTGGCCTTGTTACTGAGTGGTAGTGGAAGTCCTGACTTTCCATGATACTTTCTCTGACACTACCTCAGAGTAGAGCAGAAGTGAAGCTTGCAATAACCAAGTAACATTGGGGTCCAGGCTTTCCTTGCCATCTGTACTGACACCATAAGAAAGGGGCTGCTTAATACCTTGTGGGGATGAAAGTCCTGGCTCCCTCAGTGACCTTTTCTGCAACCACCCTGGAACAGGAAGGAGGGCTTGGGGTGCTACATTAGTCAGGAATCTCCAGAGAAGAATAACCAACAGGCTATGTGTGTATATATATGTATGTAGGTATCTATATATCTGTATGTGTTAGTTGCTCAGTCTGTCCAACTCTGTGTAGTAGCCCGCCAGGCTCCTCTCTCCATGGAATTCTCCAGACAAGAATGCTGGAGAAGGTAGCCATTCCTTTCTCCAGAAGATCTTTCTGACCTAGGAATTAAAACCAGGTCTTCCACACTGCAGGTGATTTCTTTATCATCTGAGACATCAGGGAAGCCCATTTGCTTAAACCCTTCAAAGTTTTCCTTTGCTGTTGGAACAAGACCCACACTCCTTACCCCAGCTTACAGACTCCCATGTGATCTTATCCCAGCTTCCCGTCATGCTGGTCCATTTTAGCTCTTTGGGCCCCCTTGGACCCCTTAAGCTATAACACTCTCATGCCTACTGTCTCCCTTCCCCTATATCCCATTCTTCTCACCCTTCATATACCAGCTCAACCTATCTTCAGCCTGACCTGTTCTGACCAGTCTGTCTAAAGCAGCACCTCCCTTCCAGGTTTCTCTTTATTATGCCGCTAGATCCATTTCCTTCATAACAAATGTCACAGTCTGCAGTGACCTGCTTTTATTGCACTGAGTGTCTGTCTCCATCAGTAGAATGTAGGCTCCATGAGGCAGACACGCCTGGAAAGTTCACCGTCACAGTCATAGCACCTGGCACTTGACAGGTGATAGGTGTTCAGTGTTGACCGAATGGCCTGGCAGTGGACTTGCTCCTGTCTCCCCCAACATGCATGTCCACTTCAGCCTTGCAAAAGGATGACCCTGCTGCTGCTGTCCCTGGAGACTTCCTTTAGAGGCGGTACCCAGGATGCTGCCAGTCACGCTCACATATTTCACCAGGCCCCGTCTGTGTGTGCTGTCGCCTTCAGGCCTGAAATGAGCCTTCTGGAATCCCCGGGCTTTCTAAATGCGGTGAATATACAGCATTAACCAGGTCTTGCATCTTTCCTGAATAGCTAAGACATCTTTATGTTGAAATGCAGATTCTCTACTGAAAGGCAAGTCTTTCATTTCAAACCTTGGAATAAGACTTGGTTTGTATTTATAACGTAAGTTCTATACGAGAGCATATTCTGGGCCCAGAGCACTTTCATTTGATGGCTCAATAAATACATTTTCTCTCCTGCAATAATGGTAGAGACTGAAATGTTTCAAGATTTATAGTCAGCAATCTGGAGAACTAGGAGATCCAGTTGTGCAGTTCCAATCTGAGCCTGAGAATGTGAGGATCAACAGTTAACAGTATAGTTCCTGTCTAATTGCAGTCAGCCTTTTGACTCAGAACAAGTCTATCTTAAAGTTTAAGTCTGAAGGCATGAGAAAACTGATGCACCTGTTCAAATTCAGACAATCAGAAGATGTTCCCTCTTACTCAGGTGGCAGTCAACCTATTTGTTCTATGCAGGTTTTCAACTGACAGTATGAGGCCCATTCACACTGAGGAGGGCAATATGCTTTACACAGTCTCCCAAGGCAAATGTTAACATCATCCAAAACACCCTCACAGACCAGACACACTCAGAAAATGTTGAACTAAGTATCTAAGCATTCCATGTCCCAGTTCAAGTTGACAAATAAAATTAGCTTTCAAACCTGGCTTGTTATAATCCAAAGGGTTTTAAGCTTAGATTCTCACCTCACCTTTGATAACATGAAAAAAAGAAATTGTAGTATTTGGCTATAGGAAAGCAGTTATTATCTAAAACTTTTTCTGTCCTTCTAGGCTAACCACTTCCATTCTTTTGTCCAGAGAGAGAAGGCTTTTCTGGGGCTTTTATTGTCTGTGCCTGTTAGTGTTTCTGGGGTGAACATCTTCAGGTCTACATCTGAGATGTAGGAACAAAACAGAAACCTGAAGGAATGTACTACTGCATTATTTTGGGGGTGTTGAGTTTCCTATCCTGTCTTCCTTTTTTTTCCTTTATCTTTGAAAATCTATGTTTGCTTTACACTTTAATGCTGAGGTTTTAAAGTTTACTTAGTTGAAAGAAATAAGGAAAAGTAAATCTGTTCCATCTTCCTGAAAGCAGAACCCGTGAGAAATAAAATTTTAAATGCCTTGTTCTGTGATCTGATCTATGTATCACAAGGTCAAGAAACAAGCTTGGCAGTCATCACACACAAGCTTCTGAGCTGGTCTTATAGCCTAAATTGTGACTTTCCTTTTGATTATGTTAACTAGACAGTTGCCAACTTATTAATTCATGCTGTACTTTGTAGACAGATTCCTTGAAATAACTTTAAATACCTAAATGCAAGTCTCCAGTATCCACGGCCTGTTGCAATTTTTTTCCTCATCTTTGTTCCTATGAGGCATACAGAAACATATTTGAAGTCAATTGCAGAAGGTTGTTCTGCTTACATGTAAAAGCCATTCAAGAAATGGACCTTATGGGAATTGAATGATCCAGGCTATGCCATTTAAATAAAGCCTTAGGGGGGATGCGTTTCTATGCTTTCATTTAAAAACCTTAAAATAAATGAAAGTGTTTCAAGCATGATTTTTTCTAGATATATTCACTTCTTTCGGGATATTTCTGTGCTTTTCAGTGCATTGTCTCTTAGCTACAATTTTCTCTGTGACAGCACCAATTATATTTTTTAAAAGGGCAGAAGAATATAGTTATTAAATGAATAGTTTAACTTAGCCTGGAGATTTAGAACTTCATTCACAAATATTTAACTTTTATATCCAGTTGTAGTTTAAATTAGGATGCACTTTATGTCCACGTTATGTTTCAGTATACTTCAAAAGGGTGAATTCAGAATAAATTACTTTAAATATAGCACTTTACAATGTAATACATAGGACTTTTATAATATATCATGACAGGGTGATTTTAAAATACATGTGTGCTCTATCATTTTATTTTAATGTTCATATTTCATTGAACTATATAATCAAGATGTTGTAAAATGCTAAATTAAAGTTGAATAAATAAGAACATATCAGAAGATTAACTTACTGTTCTGGATATGTCCAAATATTACTTCCTCTTAGATGCCTACTGCTAGTGATGTGAATCATGGAATATAAACTTCTGATTAAATTTATCACTGAGACATACCTACCATTTGGTAAATATCATTAAAAGCCATTTGGATTTTAGAAATTTTTTTCTAGCATTTGGGAGGGGAATCAGTTTTATAATTCCTTTTAGTTTTTAATTTCCCTTTATCTCAGTTCAGTCCAGTTCAGTTCAGTCGTTCAGTCATGTCCGACTCTGTGACCTCATGAACCGCAACACGCCAGGCCTCCCTGTCCATCACCAACTCCTGGAGTTTATCCAGGAGTTTATAGCGTCGGTGATGCTATCCAACCATCTCATCTTCCGTCGTCCCCTTCTCCTCCTGCCTTCAATCTTTCCCAACATCAGGGTTTTTTCAAATGAGTCAGCTTTTTGCATCAGGTGGCCAAAGTATTGGAGTTTCATTGAGAATTTACTCAAAGTTATACATATTGTGTCATTTTATACTTATAATGCCCAAATAAATGTATCGTTTGTATATAAACTTTGAACTGATTTTTCTTTTGAAATTCTCCCATGTCATGGCTCATAGTCATGTCGATTAGCTTTTATTAGCATTTTTACTGTGAATTTTTTATTCTAAATATTTTCTTAAATTGTCTGAGTTGAAATAATTAAAACTCTTTTGAACACAAATCTTCACTTCTCTTTTTATATTGCAAATATTCTTATGTTATTTTCATTTTTAAAAATCCTTACTGGTTTTCATGTATTCAATTTATTCTTTCCTCCTCAATTCTCATAAAATAGTACATGACTAGTTTATGAATTTTCCATATTGTAGAGAATTATTTGTATAACAATATTAGCTATATTATAGCTAAATAATTGTAAATTATAGTTATACAGTTGATTGTATATATCAATATATGCAAACACATTACATTTTTAAACAGTGGGATAGAAAATAATTTGTTTTAGAAAATTATTTAGAGGTATTATGTGGAGAATTTATTGTAATAGCAGTGGCTGATATCAGACCAGAAAATCTCATTCTGAATTCAGGTTAGGTATTATTAATCTGGAATGCAGGGAGAATCACAGACTCTTACTATATGAAAATAGCTAAGTGTTTATTTATGTCGTTCATTCCCTTCACGCTTGATTTTGAATTAATCTTCCTATGTGTCTTGATTTGTCTGAAATGTAGAAATACTTCTCATTCTCTTTGTAAGAAGACTTAGTAAATGAATAACTTTTTTCAGACGGGACAAATACATTTTCTTTCATTTGCCTACAATGTCTTTATTTACTTTCCCCTTTGCAATTAATGACTTCCTTGTTGGCTAAAATGGTAAAGTATCTGCCTACAATGTGGGAGACTTGGGTTCGATCCCTGGGTTGCGAAGATCCTCTGGAGAAGGAAATGGCAACCCACTCCAGTACTCTTGCCTAGAAAATCTCTTGGATAGAGGAGCTTGGTGGGCTACAGTCCATGGGGTCTCAAAGAGTCAGACACGACTGAGCAACTAAACTAGAAAACTTGCAATCTATGGCTATGTTTAGATTGTCAGACTTTTAGATTATATAAATTATTAGTAAGCACGCAGGGCTTTATAATTCATCCAATGAATTTCTTTCTCATCATTAAAGTCAGGTGGTTTCCATAGACTTTGTTTTTCAAGCCATTTTATTTTCATTTTATTTTGACAGGATGTAAATCTACACCATGACTTTCTGTGACAGAGATTTTCTGACTTTATGTCACCGCTTATGTTTTTTCTTTGCAAATGGATAGCATCTGGAGATTCTAATATTACTGGACATTCCATTTAAATTGTATTAAAAACTCTTCCTTTTAAAAAAAATTGGTTTTCCAGCATAGACTGTATACTTAGAAGCCACTGAGCAGTAATTTCTTGGCAAGTTTTTAAAATAGAGAGGACATTGGGGATTATATCTTCTTCTCTAGTGTTTTTATATTTTGTATTTTCCCATTTGATACTCTAATCTTTCTTCTTTTGTATTTAATTATAATAAAGCTATAGGTTTTAATTCTTTTGATTCACAGCTGCCTACAAGATAAAGTGCAAGTAATTTTATACTTGTTATAGAGTAATAATCTTTAATAATTTTCCACAATTTGATATTGAAACTATAACTACAAAGTAACAACACTGTGATATTACAAATATCCAAATATTTTCTAAAATCCAAAACAATTGAAAAATGAAAAAATTTGTTATCAGAGAAAAGCAATCTTAGGGTTTACTGTCAAGAAATGGTACTGGAGGGAAACTAGGGAATGTATAATACTTTCTATTTACTTCTAAACTTCTATATCAAATAAGAAATAAGACAGTGGCCAAGCTTATAATGATAAATAATTGAAAAAAAAATGTCATAGATATGCAGTAAGATATCCCCTAATATAAATCACCCTCACCTTTTGCTCTCTTGTATTACATTATTCCACCCAGTGAGAGAGGCATCCTCAGAGGAACAGAAAACTTAGAGGAACAAGAGTAAGTAAATGAGTGTATCCTGAGGACACATGCTTCTGAAAGATTTAGAGAGAAAGCTCAGGAGGGCTGATACACATATGTGCAATTATTTCCCCATGTTTAATTATTTACCTCGGTTCTTGAACAGGGATCAGTGAGGCTCCAAAAACATTCTTTCCATGCTTTCCTTCTAGGGAACTTTAGCCACTGTTTTTCCCTTCTGTGGGAATGGAGGCATAAGCAATGATATATTCTAGTAAATAGCATTTTAGGAATGAAATTAAAGTTTAAAGGGACATTGATTCTATATAAACCCTTAATATAACTTCAGACATATGTGTTATCTCTTCCTAGCTAATGTAATTTGCATTTTAAGACAGCTTTTTTGACAATGACTTCTTAACCGTAAGGCAGCAGGGTGCTATGGTACTGCTGTATATTTACTTGCACAGTACAAAGGCATCTAGCCAAGAGGAGAATAAAGAGGCAAAATCTCGTACTTCCCACACTTGTCAAACCTTTTGCTCTCTTTTGATCTGGGCCAGCCTGTTGAGAGGTCTGTCTTGTATTAATATGCCTAAAAGTGCTGCTTGCTTTGCAGTTTTCACAAAGACTCTTTGTAGAAAGTAGTAGAGGCCCTTTTTGACAAAAGGGGTTTAGATTGAGATGGCCATCTAAGAAACTGTTTTAAATATATGGCTCTCATTTTGAAGCAGATGGGAATTTTAGAGACCTGTAAATCATATCTCACAGGGCACTATGTTACTACTTAATGGTGGCCTTGACTGTAAAGAATGGTGCAGCATTTTAAGATTGAACTTTTTTTTTTTTTTTCCCTATTTGAGGCCTTGGGTTATAAACAATCTTGAATACAGTTGCTTTATGTTTTAATATTGAAACATTTTATGAATACATGTGTTCTGATAGGTATAGAAGAGACAGCTTCCTGCTAGTAAAGCATGTTTCTTTCTGAGACATCTCCACTTGGTCCATGTGGCATAATGATACAGATTAGAAAGAAACTCAGAAAGAAAATAACAAATATCAGCTATCACTTTTCTGTAACTATCCAGTTAGTCTTATGTATAACATTAAAAATTGGCTTTCTTTATTGTAGACTTCTGTTTCTTTTTTAATTGCTTCAATTTTTCTTGAGTCATTAATATTCAAAAATTCAGTCATTGTACTTCATTTCCTTTTGGAGATCCTTAGATGAAAGACTTCATAAAGCTATAAAATATAAGGAATTATATCTATATTGGAATAGTTTTTAAAGCAGAATTCTGAAGTCTTGCTTTACAAGGAATAAGCCTGGACTCTTTTGATATCTAACAGCTAAGAAATTACTTTTGAGAAAACGTTCTTAAGTTCAAGGACTTTTGTCTCCTCTGATAATTGCTCAAATGCCCATATTTTACTTCATGTTTTGTTCTCTGGAGATTTTTCTTTTATTATAATCACATGCAAAACTCTGAATACAGAAAATATGTTTTAAATTTGGAAATTTATTTCAGAAACATTGGCCTTTCTTTCTTTAGAGGGCAGTGTTGAAAGTGCTATTTTGCATTTGTCAGTTTTTATATATTTTGCTATTTTGCTCTGTGAGCCACTGCAATTTAAAATACTTCAGTTTCATCTTTACAATAATAGGGATTCACTTATTTACAAGTTCTTGGAATAAAGGTATTGTTGGAGATATTTTAAAATTTTAAACACTTATATTAGAATGAATAATATGTTTTTCTGACATTTTTGAGTTATATCTAGAATAGCAGTTATGCAAATCCAGGTCAGTAAATTTTTCCAAAGTTATATATTATCATAATTTTAAACATTTTCCTCTATCCCTTTTTCTTTCAACAAAATCTAGGTAATATATTAAGAATATTGTTATTCTCATTTCTACTTATTTTCTCGTCATTAATATTGTCAAGCATTGTTAAATAATCTTCAAAATTAGGTATAATAATTGTCTTGTCAGCAGGTTGGGGTACAGGAAAAGTACTATTGTCTTCAATGTTCAATTTAATTGTGCAAGTTACTTTATCACCTGATATTTTTTCTTCCCAAGGCCATTTGCTTAGTGATAAAACTAAACCAACTTCTCTCATATATTTGTTCAAGGGCTTCCCTGGTCACATATATATTTAGGATGGAGCCAGAAATTATGTGTCATCCCTATTTGAAAGATGATTCCAGTACCACCAAGGATGTAATACAGTGCCCAAATGTATACCTAAGAATTTTGCTCACAATTATTGCCTTCATGTATAGTGAATCCTCTCTTTACCTCACTTAGACCCTTAAGACTGAATCATTTCCTATTCTCAAAGATCTCTGACGATGAGGAGAAACCAATGAGCCACCTCACTGCCATCTCTAGTTCTTTCCTCTGATAAAAATATGGTATTCCTATATGGGACCTAAGTTCCCAACATCACAATCTTTTATTTTAATTACACAGTATCTCTACTTAAAAATTGCAATCCTGTCCCCAAGAAATTGAGTTTAACAAATTTTCATATCTAAACCCATAATCATCTTCCCATCTCTCACCTGACAAGAAAGAAGTAGCAGAACAATGGTCCAAAATCTTTCTACTTCCAAGACAATTTAAATTCTGAAGACTCAGTGTCCTTCCATATTGCAGATCTTTTAACAAAATGACTTCTGTACCATCTGTGTGTTTCTGTTTATCAAAACCAGATTTCCCCTAAGGGCATCATTTTCCTGTGGGCTTCTCAATAAGCTCTCCAAACTTTTGTATGTGACAATGTCTAAGAACTTGCAGATGATGTCAGCCATCTCTTACCAGCCAACCAAACTTCAGACTGTACATATCATTAAAACTTTTAGAGCTTGAATCATACTATTTGTAGTCCCATTTGTCAGAGCAGGGTCACAATTTCTATCTTCCAAACTGACTCAGGAGCACAATATATTAATAATTTATTCCCCAATTAAAATAAAGTTTAAAGATTTACTTCTTTAAGATACTGTCATGCAAATGATTTGGAAAGTTTCAATATTTTTTTGCATAAATGAAGTAATACTTCAGTATTTCC
Source organism: Oreotragus oreotragus (assembly GCA_006410675.1). Taxonomy (NCBI): domain Eukaryota; kingdom Metazoa; phylum Chordata; class Mammalia; order Artiodactyla; family Bovidae; genus Oreotragus; species Oreotragus oreotragus. The sequence goes on along the minus strand of SJYX01011033.1, from coordinate 208,060 downwards.
AACTGGAGGAAAAATGGAATAGCAAAGGCAAAAAAAAAAAGAGTTATTTTTGAAAAGAGAACATTAATACATTATCTTCCATCCTTTAGCTATCCTGTTCTAGAGAGGTTTCCTTTTCTACCTCCTCCAACCTTCAGTATCTGTTTGTACTATCAGATTAGTGTCCTTAAATGTCTGTATTTCATCAATTAGAAGAAATGTTTTCTTGTAAAGTATTTATTTTTTCTAGTGGAGTCCTCATTATCCCATGTACCATCCCCTCACCTCTCTAAATACCTCTTATATCACTGATAGTTTCTTTTTTTTTTTTTTTAATAATTATGACTTTGAGTAGAAGAAATGCAGTTAATTAATTCTACTGCTTATTAGAGGATGGATTCATTTGGCAGGAAAATTAATTCCAGCTTTCATGTGAAGTTTTTGATCTTACTCACATTCACTATTGCTGTTTCATAGCCTACTGCTGCTCTTTCCAAAACCTAGAGTGCCTAGGAAGTCTGATACTTCTCTATTCTGCAGAAAATGGAGGAGACTGATGCTAAATTAATTCATATCACAATGAATTATAGTAAAAGTTCTTTAAGAAGGTAATTATACCAATCTAAAAAATGAAACAACTCCATTATACTATGCACTCAGATTTCAGCAGTTTCTTGGTTTTAATCACACTCATGCTACCTGGACTAACTTTTTGTGTGTGCTAATTTGCTTCAGTTGTGTCCCACTTGTCTGCAAACTCATGGACTGTAGCTCATCAGGCTTCTCTGTCCATGGAATTTTCCAGGCAAGAATACTGGAGTGGGTTGCCCTTCCCTTCTCCAGGGGATCTTCCTAACCCAGGGATTGAATCTATGTCTGTTATGTCTCCTGCATTGGCAAGCATGTTCTTTACCACTAGCATTCCTTGAGAAGCCCAAATTTTNGCTTCTCTGTCCATGGAATTTTCCAGGCAAGAATACTGGAGTGGGTTGCCCTTCCCTTCTCCAGGGGATCTTCCTAACCCAGGGATTGAATCTATGTCTGTTATGTCTCCTGCATTGGCAAGCATGTTCTTTACCACTAGCATTCCTTGAGAAGCCCAAATTTTTGGTGACTAGATGTTATAGAGGTGTTATCTATCATTCCAGTATAACCTGTGATAGCATTTAAAAACTAAAACTAAATACATTTTACAAAATATGGTTTATAAACTGAAATTATAAGACATTGCTGGAGGAAATGAAAGAAAACCTGAAAAAAGTGAACAATGTGTTATATTTTTTAAATGTTTACAGATATCAGCTGAAGTCCTTAATATGAAAAATAAACATTATTGCCAAGCTAGGAAACTATTTTAATGTGTGTATTAATTATTGACACTCTTATGGCTATCATATATTTCTTATATTGATTGAATTGGTCTATAAACATTTTCCAATATCCTAAATCTCTCATATACTTTATTTGTGTGATGAATTGGTAGAATACCTTTTCAAAAATACTGTCAGTTATTTGAAAGATAGTGTTGGCCCCAGAATTTACTGGTAATCAAGTGTGTGCTAAGTCACTTCAGCTGTGTCTGACTGTTTGCAATCCTATAGGCTGTAGCCCACCAGGCTCTTCTGTCCATGGGGTTCTCCACGTAAGAATACTGGAGTGGGTTACTATTCCCTTCTCCAGGGGATCTTTCCAACCCAGGGACCAAATCCAGGTCTCATATCTCCTGAGCTGGTAAGCAGATTCTTTAGCATTAGAGCCACCTGGGAAGTGCCAGTTGGCAGGTTATCAGGAATTAATGAATGCATCTGCCTTAATGATTTAGCATTCTTAAATTTCTTCGCAGCTACTATAAAGAAAGGTCTATGTCTTACAGAGAATCTGTACACATGTATTTACTGCAGCAATTGCAGTTTATTTAATCCCTACCACATGGAAGGCATGCACTAGACGTTACTTCAAGTCCTCACAGCAACTCTATAAACTGCTACTATTTTTAGCAGTATTAAAATGCAGATGAGGAAACAGGGTAAGATTGGTGAGTGACAGTACAGGCAAAAGCCTGCAGAATGGGATTCAAAGCAGAGGATGCTGCATTCCCTTCCCTCATTCCAGGAGAACTTTGTATTTAGGACAGTCGCATGGTCGCGTTGGAAAAGGAAATGGCAACCCACTCCAGTATTCTTGTCTGGAAAGTTCCATCGACAGAGAAGCCAGGTGTGCTATGGTCCGTGGGGTAGCAAAGAGTCAGCTACAATTGAGCGACTGAGCACGTCTTACTCTAACAAACCAAAAAAACATTCTTTAAATTTATTATAATTATTCATACAACAACATAATGAAAAAAATAACATTTCAATGATAAAATTGAAAAGGAGGTGAAATTAACAGTGGACAATGAAACTGAGTGGCAGTTTTACATTTCCCCCAAAGTCAGGAACAAGACAAGGGTGCCCACTTTCAACATTACAATTCAACATAGTTTTGGAAATTTTGACCATAGCAATCAGAGCAGAAAAAGAAATAAAAGGAATCCAAATTGGAAAAGAAGAAGTAAAACTCTCACTGTTTGCAGATGACATGATCCTCTACACAGAAAACCTTAAATATCCCACCAGAAAATTACTATAGCTAATCAATGAATATAGTAAAGTTGCTGAATATAAAATCAACACATAGAAATCCCTTGCATTCCTATACCCTAATAATGAGGAAATAGAAAGAGAAACTAAGGAAACAATTCCATTCACCATTGCAATGAAAAGAATAAAATACTTAGGAATATATCTACCTAAAGAAACTAAAGACCTATATATAGAAAACTATAAAACACTGATGAAAGAAATCAAAGAGGACACTAATAGATGGAGAAATATACCATGTTCATGGATTGGAAGAATCAATATAGTGAAAATGAATATATTACCCAAAGCAATCTACAGATTCAATGCAATCCCTATCAAGCTACCAGCGGTATTTTTCACAGAACTAGAACAAATAATTTCAAGATTTGTATGGAAATACAAAAAACCTCGAATAGCCAAAGCAATTTTGAGAAAGAAGAATGGAACTGGAGGAATCAACTTACCTGACTTCAGGCTCTACTACAAAGCCACAGTCATCAAGACAGTGTGGTACTGGCACAAAGACAGAAATATAGATCAATGGAACAAAATAGAAAGCCCAGAGATAAATCCACACACATATGGACACCTTATCTTTGACAAAGGAGGCAAGAATATACAATGGAGTAAAGACAATCTCTTTAACAAGTGGTGCTGGGAAAACTGGTCAACCACTTGTAAAAGAATGAAACTAGATCACTTTCTAACACCACACACAAAAATAAACTCAAAATGGATTAAAGATCTAAATGTAAGACCAGAAACTATAAAACTCCTAGAGGAGAACATAGGCAAAACACTCTCCGACATAAATCACAGCAGGATCCTCAATGATCCGCCTCCCAGAATACTGGAAATAAAAGCAAATATAAACAAATGGGATCTAATTAAAATTAAAAGCTTCTGCACAACAAAGGAAACTATAAGCAAGGTGAAAAGACAACCCTCTGAATGGGAGAAAATAATAGCAAATGAAGCAACTGACAAACAACTAATCTCAAAAATATACAAGCAACTTATACAGCTCAATTCCAGAAAAATAAACGACCCAATCAAAAAATGGGCCAAAGAACTAAATAGACATTTCTCCAAAGAAGACATACGGATGGCTAACAAACACATGAAAAGATGCTCAACGTCACTCATTATCAGAGAAATGCAAATCAAGACCACAATGAGATACCACTTCACACCAGTCAGAATGGCTGCGATCCAAAAGTCTGCAAGCAATAAATGCTGGAGAGGGTGTGGAGAAAAGGGAACCCTCTTACACTGTTGGTGGGAATGCAAACTAGTACAGCCACTATGGAGAACAGTGTGGAGATTCCTTAAGAAATTGCAAATAGAACTGCCTTATGACCCAGCAATCCCATTGCTGGGCATACACACCGAGGAAACCAGAATTGAAAGAGACACATGTACCCCAATGTTCATTGCAGCACTGTTTATAATAGCCAGGACATGGAAGCAACCTAGATGTCCATCAGCAGATGAATGGATAAGAAAGCTGTGGTACCTATACACAATGGAGTATTATTTAGACATTAAAAAAAATACATTTGAATCAGTTCTAATGAGGTGGATGAAACTGGAACCTATTATACAGAGTGAAGTAAGCCAGAAAGAAAAATACCAATACAGTATACTAACACATATATATGGAATTTAGAAAGATGGTAATGATACCCCTGTATGCGACACAGCAAAAGAGACACAGATGTATAGAACAGTCTTTTGGACTCTGTGGGAGAGGGCAATGGTGGGATGATTTGGGAGAATGGCATTGAAACATGTATAATATCAAATATGAAACTAATCACCAGTCCAGGTTCGATGCAGGATACAGGATGCTTGGGGCTGGTGCACTGGGATGACCCAGAGGGATGGTACGGGGAGGGAGATGGGAAGGGGGTTCAGATGGGGAAGATGTGTACACCCATGGCAGATTCATGTTGATGTATGGCAAAACCAATATAATATTATAAAGTACTTAGCCTCCACTAAAATAAATAAATTTAAATTAAAAAAAGAGTTTATTCACCTGATCTCCAGTACAGTGGTCTGCTTTCTATAAGGTACACTTCTATACAAGGGTAAATCTCTATTAGAATCTCAATCTGCTCAAGTCACAATAACAAAAATGTCACAGGATGTCTGACTTCGTTTTGTTGTTCAGTTGTTAAGTTCAGTTCAGTCGCTCAGTCGTGTCCGACTCTGTGACCCCATGGACAGCAGCATGCCAGGCCTCCCTGTTTATCACCTACTCCCAGAGCCTACTCAAACTCATGTTCATTGAGTCAATGATGCCATCCAACCATCTCATCATCTATCATCCCCTTCTCCTACTGCCTTCAATATTTCCCAGCATCAATGTCTTCTCCAATGAGTCAGTTCTTCACATCAAGTGGCCGAAGTATTGGAGTTTCAGCTTCAGCATCAGTCTTTCCAATGAATATTCAGAATTGATCTCCTTTAGAATGGACTGGTTGGATCACCTTGCAGTCCAAGGGGCTCTCAAGAGTCTTCTCCAACACCACAGTTCAAAAGCATCAATTCTTCGGCACTCAGCTATCTTTATAGTCCAAATCTCACATTCGCACATGACTACTGGAAAAATCATAGCTTTGACTAAATGGACCTTTGTTGGTAAAGTAATGTCTCTGCTTTTTAATATATTGTCTAGGTTGGCCATAGCCTTTCTTCAAAGGAGCAAGTGTTTTTTAATTTCATTGCTGCAGTCGCCATCTGCAGTGATTTTGGAGCCCCCCAAAATATAGTCTCTCACTGTTTTCATTTTTTTCTCCATCTATTTGTCATGAAGTGATGGGATCATATGCCATGATCTTAGATTTCTGAATGTTGAGCTTTAAGCCAACTTTTTCACTTTCTTCTTTCAGTTTCATCAAGTGGCTCTTTAGTTCTTCACTTTCTGCCATAAGGGTGGTGTCATCTGCATATTTGAGGTTATTGATGCTTCTCCCAGCAATCTTTATTCCAGCTTGTGCTTAATCCAGCTCAGCATTTTGCATGATGTACTCTGCCTAGAAGTTAGATAAGCAGCTTGACAATATATAGCCTTGAAGTACTCTTTCCCCAATTTGGAACAAGTCATTTTTTCCATGTCCAGTTCTAACTGTTACTTTTTGACCTACACACAGATTTCTCAAGAGGCAGATCAGGTGGTCTGGTATCCCCATCTCTTTAAGAATTTCCCACAGATTGTTTTGATCCACACAGTCAAAGGTTTTGTCATAGTCAGTAAAATAAAAGTAGTTGTTTTTCTGGAACTCTCTTCATTTTTCGATGAATCAGTGGATGTTGACAACTTGATCTTTGCTTCCTCTGCCTTTTCCAAAACCAGCTTGAACATCTGGAAGTTCACAGTTCATGTACTGTTGAAGCCTGGCTTGGAGAATTTTTTTCAGTTGCTCAATCATCTGCTATTCTCTATGATCCCATGAACAGCAGCATGCCAGGCTTTCCTGTCCTTNTTTTCGATGAATCAGTGGATGTTGACAACTTGATCTTTGCTTCCTCTGCCTTTTCCAAAACCAGCTTGAACATCTGGAAGTTCACAGTTCATGTACTGTTGAAGCCTGGCTTGGAGAATTTTTTTCAGTTGCTCAATCATCTGCTATTCTCTATGATCCCATGAACAGCAGCATGCCAGGCTTTCCTGTCCTTCACTATCTCCTGGAGTTTGTTCAAACTCATGTCCATGGAGCCAGTGATTCACAACAGAAATTTATTTTCTCACAGTACTGGATGCTGGAGATTTCAAGATCAAGCTCCAGCAGGGTTCAGCTTCTGGTGAGGGCTCTCTTCCTGGCTTGCAGATTATCATCGTCTTTGTCTTCACATGGCTTGTCCTCAGTGAAAGAGAGCGAGAACACAAGAGTGAACTCTCTGGTGTCTTTTCTTATAAATACACCAATGCTAGTCAAAGAAAGTAATTACCTCCTTAAAGCCCTATTTCCAAAAAAGGTCATATTGGGAGTTAGGAATTTAACAACAGTTGGGGGGAATTCAGTTCATAGCTAGCAAGTGCTACTATTTTTGACTTGAGAATGGGCTAAATATTTCAGTAACATTTCTAAATTTAAGGGTTATCTATATCCAATTAGATAAATCAAACCCTTTATGATTATACAGTAGAAGTGAGAAATATATTTAAGGGACTAGATCTGATAGATAGAGTGCCTGATGAACTATGGAATGAGGTTCATGACATTGTACAGGAAACAGGGATCAAGACCATCCCCATGGAAAAGAAATGCAAAAAAGCAAAATGGCTCTCTGAGGAGGCCTTACAAACAGCTGTGAAAAGAAGAGAAGCGAAAAGCAAAGGAGAAGAGGAAAGTTATAAGCTTCTGAATGCAGAGTTCCAAAAAATAGCAAGAAGAGATAAGAAAGACTTCCTCAGCCATCAATGCAAAGAAATAGAGGAAAACAACAGAATGTGAAAGACTAGAGATCTCTTCAAGAAAATTAGAGATACCAAGGGAACATTCCATGCAAAGATGGACTCAATAAAGGACATAAAGGTATGGACCTAACAGAAGCAGAAGATATTAAGAAGAGGTGGCAAGAATATACAGAAGAACTGTACAATAAAGATCTTCACAAACCAGATAATCACGATGGTGTGATCACTCACCTAGAGCAAGATATCCTGGAATGTGAAGTCAATTGGGCCTTAGAAAGCACCACTATGAACAAAGCTAGTGGAAGTGATGGAATTTCAGTTGAGCTATTTCAAATCCTGCAAGATGTTGCTGTGAAAGTTCTGCACTCAGTATGCCAGCAAATTTGGAAAACTCAGCAGTGGCCACAGGACTGGAAAAGGTCAGTTTTCATTCCAATCCCAAAGAAAGGCAATGCCAAAAAAATGCTCAAACTACCACACAGTTGCACTCATCTCACATGCTAGTAAAGTAATGCTCAAAATTCTCCAAGCCAGGCTTCAGCAATATGTGAACCATGAACTTCCTGATGTTCAAGCTGG
>SJYX01011033.1:180380-195494 GCA_006410675.1 Oreotragus oreotragus | reverse complement strand
GTGTTGGAGAAGACTCTTGAGAGACCCTTGGACTGCCAGAAGATCCAACCAGTCCATTCTGAAGGAGATCAACCCTGGGATTTCTTTGGAAGGAATGATGCTAAAGCTGAAACTCCAGTACTTTGGCCACCTCATGCGAAGTGTTGACTCACTGGAAAAGACTCTGATGCTGGGAGGGATTAGGGGCAGGAGGGGAAGGGGACGACTGAGGATGAGATGGCTGGATGGTATCACAGACTTAATGGACATGAGTCTGAGTGAACTCCGGAGTTGGTGATGGACAGGGAGGCCTGGCATGCTGCAATTCACGGGGTCGCAAAGAGTCAGACACGACTGAGCAACTGAACTGAACTATGCAACTAATAAACATTTTTGCCTTTTTCTTGTAAGAACTTACTTTTGCTTGATTTTCAAATTCATTAATTTATATTATTATTTTCACTATTACTATTAATTGACATTTATCTCTTTCCTCTTACTTTCTGGCCCTTTTCAGAATTCTTGCCTGAATCACTATCTCAACTATTGTCATTTCTTCACATTCTGATTTTCAGTTCAGTTCAGGGTCTTTTTCAATGAATCAACTGTTTGCATGAGGTGGCCAAATTATTTGAGTTTCAGCTTCACCATCAGTCCTTCCAATGAACACTGAGGACTGATCTCCTTTAGGATGGCCTGGTTGGATCTCCTTGCAGTCCAAGGGCCTCTCAAGAGTTTTCTCCAACACCACAGTTCAAAAGCATCAATTCTTTGGTGTTCAGCTTTCTTCACATTCCAACTCTCACATCCATACATGACTACATAAAGTTGACAAGACAGACATTTGTTGGCAAAGTAATATCTCAGGTTTTCGATATCCTATATAGTTTGGTCATAACTTTTCTTCTAAAGTGTAAGTGTCTTTTAATTTCATGGCTGCAGTCACCATCTGCAGTGATTTTGAAGCCCAAAAAATAAAGTCTGACACTGTTTCCACTGTTTCCCTATCTACTTCCCATGAAGTGATGGAACCAGATGCCATGATCTTCGTTTTCTGAATGTTGAACTTTAGGCTAACTTTTTCACTCTCCACTTTCACTTTTATCAAGAGGCTTTTTAGTTCCTCTTCACTTTCTGCCATAAAGGTGGTGTCATCTGCATATCTGAGGTTATGGATATTTCTCCCGGCTATCTTAACTCTCGCTTGTGCTTTTCCCAGCCCAGCGTTTCTCATGATGTACTCTGCATATAAGTTAAATAAGCAGGGTGACAATATAGCCTTGACATACTCCTTTTCCTATTTGAAACCAGTCTGTTGTTCCATGTCCAGTTCTAACTGTTGCTTCCCGACCTGCATATTGGTTCCTCAAGTGGCAGGTTAGGAGGTCTGGTATTCCCATTTTTTTTAGAATTTTCTACAGTTTCTTGTGATCCACACAGTCAAAGGCTTTGGCATAATCAATAAAGCAGAAATAGATTGTAGTCCTGTGCTATTCTCAAGCAACTGACTCTCCCCAGAAAACTTTATTGCATCCACTTTTTTAATCTGTCATGTATAAACTGATAGGAACTAATCCCTAAAATAAGCCACCTGTACCATATTCACAAATGACTAAACTTGTCACAAGACCCCAATCCTTCCGTCTACTCTATTCATCATTTCACATGAAAGGAACAGCATTGGCCTGGTATTCAGTCAAAAATCCAAAAATGCTAGTCATGAGCTTATCTGCTACATTTTGAATGTTTGCATCACTTCATAAGTCATGTTGAAATCCTACCCTCCAATGTTGATATTATACATGGATGTGGTCTTTGGGAGGTACTTTAGCCATGAGGGTGGCATCCTCACAAATTGGATATATTTATATGAGAGATTCCAGAGAGATCCCTAGCCACTTCCACCATGTGGAGATACAAAGAAAAGTCTGTGACTCAGAAGACAGCCTTCACCTAGCTGTGTGAACACTCTTGTCTTGCACCCCGGAACACTGAACAACAACTTTACGTTCTTTAAAAGCGACATAGTTTGTGGTATTTTGCTTTGAAGGCCCAAAAAACTAAAGATGCTCTCCCTTAGTTCCCAAGTCCAATAAACCATTTTATTCTAACAATTCTACTTCCCACATGAACTGGTCCACTTTTTAGGTAATTTAGGTAATACTCAGTGCTAATATCATTGAAGTTCTCATAATTTCTAGTGTACTAGTTCATCTTTCTGTTTCTTTTCTTGCCTCCCTTCATTGCATCCTCTACTGTGTTATTCAGCTGATCTTATAAAACTGACTCCTCTGATTACAAACCATCTCATGATTCCAGTCTGCCTCACGGAAAGTTTCCTTATCATAGCACTCAGAGGGCTTTATGGTATGGTCTTCCAGTCTCAATTCCTATGATTATATTCTCATATTCTAAGCTCCTGCCATTCTGAACTAGTTGTCATCTCCTAACTGGATCATATTGTCAGGTTTTCATAACTTTTGACCTGTACTTCTTCTGGGTAAAACATTTTCTAACCTGTTCTTCTTATTTCTTAGCACATTTCTATTAATCATTTAAGATTTCTCGTCATCTTCCCCACACCTAACATCTTCCTGTATATTCAACTATCTTGATTTGTATATATCTTCAACTAGCAATTACTGTAATTGTTTATTTAATCATCCATAAGAATGAAGGTGTATGCTGATTGTCTTTAAATCTCAACTTCCAGTACAATGCTAGGGCAATATGGGTTGTGTATGCTCAGTTTGTTCAAATTCATGTCCATTGAATTGATGACGCTATCTAAGTATCTCATCCTCTGCCATTCCTTTCTCCTTTTACCTTCAGTCTCCCAGCATCAGGATCTTTTCCAATGAGTTGGCTCTTTGCATCAGCTGGCCAAAGTATTTGTCTGACTCTCTGTGACCCTGTGGACTGTAGCCTGCTAGGCTCCTCTGCAAATAAGATTGTCCAGCAAAGATACTGAAGTGGGTTTCCATTTCCTCCTCCAGTGGATCTTCCCAATCCATGGATTGAAATTGCGTTTTATGTGTCTCCTGCATTGACAGGCAGATTCTTTACCACTAAGCCACCTGGGAATACCTGCCAGATATAAGTCTGTTAGCAAAACAGAGATAGTGAGCTACAAACGTCCAAGTGGATTCAAAAGCTGAATGTCAGGTTTTATTTTCCCAAAGTTAGTCACAACAATATCTGCCGTTCCACACAATGTTCTAACATTTGACTGTGAAATTTCTCCTATCAAGAACTGTGGTCCCTGTTCCCCACTGTACAGCCTCAGCTTTGCTTCCTGGAATGCTCATGCTTGGAGGATTGAACTGACATATGTGACATATGCAGTTATACTAAGGCCACAACAGTCTGAAAGCCACATGGAGGAGCCAGATCCACAGACTTCTAGTCCTACCTGCTAGAAAAGTGAATGAATGATTCTTCAGATGATTTTTACTGCTAGACATCATTATTTTCAGTATATGAGTTTTTCTAACTAAGAAATCAGACTTTGTTGACCACAGGCAAGTAGTTCCTGGCTGTACCCTATCTGAATTTCTGATACACAGAAACTGTGAGCATAATAAACAGTTGTTGCATACCACTTATTTGAGAGTGGAATGTTATACATGAATGTAAAATGGAACAAGAAATATCACCAGTAAAAAGAAATAGGTCAAGATTAAAAAAAATATACCAGCTTATTAGGTGAGACCCAAAGGGTGAGTAAAAGTGAGCATAACTTTCTTCACATCTTGGGGAATTAAAGATTATGTAAGAAAGTACTGCTTCATCTTTCACATTTTCTGCTATTTTCAAGGAGTTTTATTTTTTTAGGTTTTGCCTTCCAAAGAAATGTTATATTAAAACTAATAGAAATTTTGATTACTAGATAATCTTATATATATTTATGTATGTATATGTATGTATGTAAAATAATCTAACATGTTCAAAGAGCAGCTTAAACTTTTACTGACTCTAGCCAAAAAAGCATTCTGCTAAACTGGAGAAACTTTGTGTTTTATTCCCCTTTTTTTTTTTCTCTTTTTTGGTGTCGTCAAAACTTCTAAATTTGTTGCCTAGAAAGATTTCAAATATATCCTTCTATAGGAATGGCAATCATGTTGAATTTTCTCTTAATTTTTTTCAGTTCATATTCCCATAAATGTATGGAGCCATTTTTACTATTAATAGAAGATGAATTCAGTCAGCACTTACTTATGTTGATTTTTTGGGCTGAAGTCAGAATTTATTTTGTTTATAAATGGGGAGAAAAAATTGTCAAATTATTTCAGTTTTTCAAGTATTTGGTAAAGAAAAAGAAAAATATTATATCTTATTTGACCTGCAGCCCTTACAAAGATATTTTTACTTTAGAAATTCAACTATATACCATTATATAGCAAATATAACTGTGCATATTATAGTAAGAATCCTTAAATCAAAAAATGATTTGGAAATTATTGTGCTAAAAAATATGGATTAGCCATCATACTTTCAAGTAAGTATATTAAGACATGCTTCTGCCCTTTAGATGAAAAAAAAAAAAAACTTTGAAAATGTTAAGCTTTTAAACGTAACTTTAAGAAAATGTTATTTATTTGAAACAAAAATGAGAGAAAAATTGACTCATTATCCTTCTAGTCCAACAAATGAAATGTTTTTATTTTTATATACATTTCCAGTAATTGTCTATAAATATTCATCAGTTATAAGCAACTGAAATTCTAGGAGTTAATTTTAATTACATATATTTATTGCATGATAATCTTATGTTACATATATTTATGTATTTATATAATTATTTTTTAATTATTTCAAATTATACCATTTTCTGGACAGATTAACCAAAATTAATAACAATTCACATAATACTATTGGACATTTAGGCCATTTTCATTATTTTGAAAACGATGCTAAAACATCTTTACACATATGCTTTTTGACTATTCCTTTGAGTTATTTTCTTAAAGTTGCTTCTGGAAGTCACCTTGTAGTGTGTCATAAATGCAAAAACTCTTCATGACTCTTGACAAATGTTAATATATTGCTTTTTCCTAGAATACTAACTCAAAGATACGTATATATTGTGTTTTATAAGATGACTGAACCTTTGCAGTCTTAAGAACACATTTTTAAGAAACATTGCTATTTTAATATGAGTAAAATTATGTTTATTCTCATTTAATTGAAAACACTGTTCATAATTTTTAAATCTTAGAACTCTATCCAGAGGGATGATGTGGGGTGGGAGGTGGGAGGGGGGTTCATGTTTGGGAGTTCGTGTACACCCGTGGCAGATTCATGTCAATGTATGCCAAAACCAATAGAGTACTGTAAAGTAAAATAAAATAAAACGGAAGCTCTAAAAAATAAAAATAAATTATTTTAAAAAAGTTGACTTTTTATAGTGTTCATGTGGAATCCCCAGTACTCTTGCCTGGAAAATCCAATGGACGGAGTAGCCTGGTGGGCTGCAGTCAATGGGGTCGCTAACAGTCGGACAGACTGAGCGACTTCACTTTCACTTTTCTCTTTCATGCATTGGAGAAGGAAATGGCAACCCACTCCAGTATTCTTGCCTATAGAATTCCAGGGATGGAGGAGCCTGGTGAGCTGCCATCTGTGGGGTCACACAGAGTCGGACACGACTGAAGTGACTTAGCAGCAGCATGTGGAATCTCAATGGTTCCGTAAATCATATAGTTAAAAGTTCTAGTTGTGTAATGAATGAGAACATTATTTGAATCCTAGCTTTTCCTGCAGTAGCTGTGTAACAGTGGGCAAATGACTTGATCTCATTAAATTTAATATTATTATCTGTAATGGGAATAAAAATGTTACCTTTCTCTTAGTGTCAAGATTGTTGTTGTTCAGTTGCTATGTGTGTCCAACTCTGAGACCTCATGGACTGCAATGTGCCAGGCTTCTCTGTCCTCCACTACCTCCTGGAGTTTTCTCAGATTCATGTGCATTGAGTCGGTGATGCTGTCTAATCACCTCATCCTCTACTTCCCCATAATCCTTTTGCCTTTCAATCTTTCCTAGCATCAGGGTCTTTACCAGTGAGTTTGGTCTTTACATCAGGTGCCCAAAATGTTTGTCCAACTCTTTGTGACTCCATGAACTATAGCCCACCAGACTCTTTTATCCATGGAATTTTCCATGCAAGAATACTGTGTAGAACAGAACAATTCCAGAGTAGATTGCACTCAGTAAATATTATTTACTCATTTTATTAGTATCAGTATTATAAAATGTTTGCTTGTCAAACAATCTGAATTAAAATATATTAACAAATGAACAATAGAGCATGTGTCACTGTAACCTTGGTGGCTAACACTGTACTTGGCATGTAGTAAATTCTTTGTACATAATAGTTAAATAATTGAAGAAGTGAATGCATATATATAAGCTAGACTTCATCTATACCTATTAAAGTATATTTTAATCAAACATTTTTCAGAACTAACTGTTCAATTTACTAGAGGTAAAATTGATATTTAAATTAGAAAGCAGTTTTATGGAAATTATATAATTATCATTTTAATCTACATAATCAATCTATGCTTTATCAGGGATAAAACTATTATGGAGGCTTTATTAACACAGGTTGTATACATCTCTGAAGATTAACTCTGTATAAAAACTTTATATATGGTATTTTTGAACATCATTTTCCAACCTGAAAATTAAACTTCTGCATAAACTATACTAAAACAAAAATTGGAAGTTATAAAATTACATAATTTCTGAGGAGAACTTGTATAATTTTTATGTTAACTTTTTATGGAAGATAGTTTAGCATTTATGGTTATCAAAAACATAATGGTGATAGCTGTTTTATTTGGAATAGATTTTGGACTCAGTCCAGTCTATCTACGATTTCTATAAAAGCAGTTAAAATTGCTACCATTGCAATCACTTGACTATAGTCCCATTATAATGAGATTAACATAAAATGTCTTGAGAAACATTTCAAAGTAATACATTTTACAGAGTAATACTATTTGTAGCTGTCAGTCACTAAAGAAATACTATGCCAACCAGCAGCATTAGAATTGGGTTTTCTCCATTAGAGCTTAAGGAGTTGTTAACTAAATATGCTAATTTTATCTCATTTAATGGTTAAACACAAACCTGAAACTAATTTGACAATATCAATAATTCAGAAAACAATGCAGTAATATATTTAGAAGATGTGTTATTTTAAATTTAAGTTTTTTTATTTTCAAGTAAAAATATTTAAATATTGAATATGCTAGATTAAAACTGTATGATTTTAAATCCAAAGCCACTCATGTGGAGGGGAAGACGCAAATAAGAGAAATGAGAAGATTAGAAAAAAGAAAATAAGACTACTGGAAAAAGAAGGCTAGTCATAGGCTTTGGAAGGGAAATAGCAGAAATTAGACCAAGAAGAGTTAGTTGCCTTGTTTTCCTTGCCTAATATTTTATGTGGAAGAAGGGGGAAAAAAAAGTCGAGATAAATTAAGGGTTAGATGAATATAACTAGCTTGGATAAAGGCTTTGCTACAATTTGAAGACTGTTTCAGATAAAAAGATAGAAAAAAAAAAAAAAAGGAGACTAATGAATGATTTGGTGTTAAGGTGGAAGTGAGGAAAACCCAAGGCCTGTTCAAAATACACATAACAGTGCCAAATTATTGTCTCTTCTATTAAGTAGGACTTAATTAACTGAGAAGGAACATGAAGTTGGCTGTTGCTAAATATCTTAGAAACTATAGGGAATTCTTTAAAATTGCAGCTAGTGTTATATAATTGCAAAAGAATAATCTGCATATTTTGAAAAATATTCATATATATTAAGATTTGATTAAGCCTGGGAGTATGAGCGGTTCAATTGAAAATGATTTTAATAATTGAAAAATTATAAGTAATTCTTAGTTTAAATATTATTAAGAATAGATAACTTGAAATATAGAGCAAGTAAGAACATTACTTACAGCATGCTGTGCTCAGTATCTTCATTTATGTCTTGACTCTTTGTGATCCCATGGACTGTATCCTGACAGGCTTCTCTGTCCGTGGGATTTTTCCAAGCAAGAATACTGGAGTGAGTAGCCATTCCTTCCTCCAGGGGATCTTCCTGACCCAGGGACCAAACCCGAATCTCCTGTGCCTCCTGCATTATAGGTGGATTATTGACTACTGAGCCACCAGGAAAGCCCTCTTCATTGGGGAAGCCATCTACTTACAGTATAAATTAAAGTAATTTTGTGTTTAAAAAATATTAGCAACAAATATAGATGAAGATTTATCCAGGTTGGAACAGAATTTTCTGAGCACAAAAACTCTGGTAAATACTGCAAGGAAATTTTGGTAAATATATACTAAAAAATTCTAATGATACATATTTCTCAATGACTGAATTGAAACTGATTTTATTGAATATTAAACACTTTTCTTGTGGCTTAGCTGCTATGTCGTATCCAACTCTTGGCTCTTTTGTCCATAGGATTCTCCAGGCAAGAATACTGGAGTGGGTTGCCATTTTCTTCCCCAGGGGATATTCTTGAACCAGGGATTGAAGCTATGTCTCCTGTGTCTCCTGCACTGCAGGCAGATTCTTTACTGCTGAGTCACCAGAGAAGCCCAGATATTTTTATTTCATTTTTTAAAGAGAGTTGAAACATCATGTAAATTGATAGAATGTTTTGAGGATAACTGACCAATTTTGAATTCACCCTGGGCAAATTATAGCCTGCTTTCTTTATCAATAATAATATTATGAGAAAACCTCAAAAATGATTTCCAGACAAAAATTAAAGAGGAAATAAAAATCTAGAAAAGGAAGAAATTTCTTTGTTGATGTTGCCGTTGAATCACCAAGTCATGTCCGATGCTGAAACCCTATGAACTGCAGCATGCTGTTCATGGGGCCAGGCTCCTCTGTCCTCCACTATCTTGCAGAGTTTGCTGAGATTCATGTCCATTGTGTCGGTGATGCCATCCAACTATCTCATCCTCTGCCACCCCCTTCTCCTTTTGCCTTTCCCAGCATCAAGGGCTGATCTTTCCCAGCATCAGGGGCTTTTGCAATGAGTCGGGTCTTCACAACAGATGGCCAAATATTGGAACTTCACCTTCAGCATCAGTCCTTCCAATGAATATTCAGGATTGAATTTCATTAGGATTGACTAGTCTGATCTGCATGGGACTCTCAAGAGTCATCTTCAGCACTACAATTCAAAAGCATCAGTTCTTCATCCCTCAGTCTTCTTCATGTCAGTCAAATATGTCAATGTTAAATGTGATAAGACAGAAATTGTCAGCACCCATATGTAACCTTATGACCTTCAATTTTAGTGTGCTCTAGGTAATTTCTAACTGTGTATATTTGTATCTTTGTGGATGGTGTTCTCTGTTTTTAAAGAGGTCTCTCTTCTTACACATGAAGCAGACCAGAAGTACAATGGAATTAACAACTAACAGTCTTCAAAATATGAAATGTGAAAATTAATGTTGACCCTTGACCCTTAAGAGGAATAATACAATTTTATAGCATTTTCCCAACTGTTTTCTGTAGGATATAGTTTCAGTTGCCCATGGGCTTAATGATACATTTTTGTTTATTTTCCTTTTTATACATTAATTTCCATTCCCCTGCTGGATTGCCCTTGGATATTATCTCTTCCTCTGAATCTATGGAAAATCACATGAAAAGAGTTTGTGCCAGAACTTCTCCTAAAAGTAAATTTTCAGTACAGAAATTTGAGTTGGATTCTGGGCTGGCCAGATGGGAAAGCCATTTAAGTTATTGGTAAGTGAGGTGATGATACTGTACTTGCCCTGGCATATTTTAGCAGCACAATTACTGAGACCTTCATCTGTAGAGATTTGGCATATGATACAAGTAGGAGAGGAGAAGGCAATGGCACCCGACTCCAGTACTCTTGCCTGGAAAATCCCATGGACGAAAGAGCCTGTTAGGCTGCAGTCCATGGGGTCGCTAAGAGGCAGAGACGACTGAGTGACTTCACTTTCACTTTTCACTTTCATGCATTGGAGAAGGAAATGGCAACCCACTCCAGGGTTCTTGCCTGGAGAACCCCAGGGATGGGGAAGCCTGGTGGGCTGCCATCTATGGGGTTGCACAGAGTCGGAAATGATTGAAGCAACTTAGCAGCAGTAGAAGCAGCAACATTTAGGAGAAACACTGGTTTACTTAATGTTTCTAGAATTTAAGAGATTAGGTGGCAATAGTAATGATAAGATCTGAAAAGTTGGTTGGTTGCATGCTGTTGACACTATAAATGTGCTGAATGAAGGGAATGCCAGGCTTCTGTTACTCATTCTTCAGTTGGACATCATGGTGAGAAAGCCAGAAGCCTTGGTGACAACATTCTAAAAGACCTTTATTTGCAAAAGTAGAGATCAGATTGACCAGAAAACAAAACCCGATATACGAACTATGACAGTATCAAGAAACTGCTTAATTCACAGTTTCAGCATGCCTTTAAGACTAAAATCAGAGCATTATCAGGGAAAAAGCAGGGTCTTAGGAATTGAGATGGGGACCTTTAGGTGCATGCACTTAAAGACTAATGCTGAGATCTCCTCAATATATTGGCCTCTCAGAGTGGCTCTCTCTTTGCTTGAAGAGATAGTCTCCTCTAGCCTGCAGATTATGCAAACTCTTACCTGAAGAAGGAGATTTCCTAAAGAATATCCATACTTCCTCTCATGGCTTCTAGGTCTACAAAGCAACGAGGAGTTAACAAAAGCAAGTTGTAGAAGTACTCTTTCTGCTTTGGTAGAAAATATATTCATGGAAAGAACTGAAAGACCTAAGGCATATATGGCAGGAACTTTGAGAAAATATCCTGGAATGGATCTTGAGGTTGCTGACCTGGAGCTGAGTGTTATGGTAGATAAGGGAAAGTTCCCTGATGTGGTGTAATTCATGTGTGTGTCAAGATTGGTTTCCTGGTGAAGATACCTGGAGACAATCATAGTGTAATCTGTGATGCCTACCTAAAATTTAGAAAGAATGATGACCTACAGCAAATGAGGTTTTGAAAAATTTTCTTGACAGAATGAAGAAGCAGTCAAAAGACTCAGAAAAGTGGCAGACTTAAATGGATTTGTTTATCAGGTTAGGGAATCCAGCATCTGTGTTCCCTGTTGTTGTTGCTGCTGTTCAGTTGCTAAGTTCTCTGACTCTTTGTCTCTCCATGGACTACAGCATGCCAGCCTTCCTGTCCTTCACTATCTCCTGGAGTTTGCTCAAACTCATATCCATTGAGTCAGTGATGTTATCCAACCATCTCATCCTCTGCTGCCCTCTTCTCCTCCTGCCCTCAATCTTTCCCAACATCAGGGTCTTTTCCAATGAGTCAGCTCTTTGCATCAGGTGGCCAAAGTATTGGAACTTCTATTTCTTTCAGCAAGAGTCCTTCCAATGAATATTGAGTGTTGATTTCCTTTAGAATTGACTGGCTTAGTCTTCTTGAAGTCCAGGCACTCTAAAGTCTTCTTGAGCATCCAATGTCAAAAGCATCAATTCTTAGGATCTCTACCTTCTTTATGGTCCAACTCTCACATCAGTACATGGCTACTGGAAAAACAATAGCTTTGACTCTAGAGACCTTTGTCAGCAAAGTGACATCTCTGTCTTTTAAGAGAAGCTATGACCAACCTAGACAGCATATTAAATAGCAGAGACGTTGCTTTACTAACAAAGAACCATCTAGTCAAAGCTATGGTTTTTCCAGTAGTCATGTATGGATGTGAGATTTGGACTGTAAAGAAAGTGGAACACTGAAGAACTGATGTTTTTGAACTACAGTGTTGGAGAAGACTCTTGAGAATCCCTTGGTCTGCAAGAAGATCCAACCAGTCAATCCTAAAGGAAATCAGTCCTGAATATTCACTGAAAGGACTGAAGCTGAAGCTGAAACTCCAGTACTCTGGCCACCTGATGTGAAGAACCAATTCACTGGAAAAGACCCTGATGCTGGGAAAGATAGAAGGCTGGAGGAGAAGAGGATGACAGAAGATGAGATGGTTGGATGGCATCACCAATGCTATGACCATGAGTTTGAGTACAATCCAGGAGTTGGTGATGGACAGGGAAGCCTGGCGTGCTTCAGTCCATAGCGTCACAAAGAGTAGGACAGGACTGAGCAACTGAACTGACTGATAAGTTTGTCATAGCTTTCCTTCCAAGGAGCAAGCATTTTTTAATTTCATGGCTGCAGTCCATGTCTGCAGTGGTTTTGGAACCCATGAAAATAAAATGTGTCACTATTTCCACTTTATCCTCTTCTATTTGTAATATAGTGATGGGACCAAATGCCATGATCTTGTTTTTCGAATGCTGAGTTTTAAACCAGCTTTTTCATTCTCCTCTTTTAACATCATCAAGGGGCTCTTTACTTTTTGCTTTCTGCCATTAGAACAATGGACTGGTTCAAAATTAGGAAAGGAATATGTCAAAGCTATATATTGTTAGCCTGCATATTTAAATTACATGCAGAGTACATCTCGTGAAATGCCAGGCTAAATGAATCACAAGCTGAAATCAAGATTACTGGGAGAAATATCAATAACCTCAGATATGCAGATGGTACCACTCTAATGTGTTCCCTGAGAGTTTCCAAAGAAATCTTCATTCACTAAATAAAATCAAAAGTTTCAGTGATATGATCACTGTCATTATGGAGAGTCAGCGGTGTCTGACTTCTATATGTAAGGTTGATGTCTCCTCACCTCCAGAGGCAAAATGGACATAATTACCAAAATCTTCACAGTAGTGAATGAGAGGTTTGGATGCTATCACCGAATCAATGGACATGAATTTGAGGAAACTCTAGGAGTTGGTGATAGACAGGGAGGCCTGGCATGCTGCAGTACATGGAGTCACAAAGAGCCGGACATGATTGAGTGACTGAACTGAACTGAACTCACAGTAGTAGCTGGGGCTACTGACCTCCAGAGATCCAAGGTGATAGCTATAGTTTTAATGCCCAAGTAAGTTCTCAGTTCATAACCCACTGCTGGAAGGAGTGTTTGGGACTCCTAAAGAAATCCTCTGCAGTACTGAAGTCTGTATATATAGCAGCAGTTCTCTCATAGGTGATACAAAATGCCATCATACCTTCCTCACATAGTGGGGGTGGGAATGTGTGGAGTCTGAGAAATACTGCAAGGTCTATCTCAGTGGCTTAATGAAGTCGATGGCACCATCCTATGTTCATCTACTTAATCCTTATGGTAAAAATGAAATAAAATATACATAACAGCTTTCAAAACACTGAAATTAGTTATTTATGTTGTCCAGGAAGATTTATAATGGTAGAAAAGTGAAAGTAGAAACTCTTGAAACGAAACTTTGGCCAAGACAGAAAATCAGAAGCAATAGTATAACTCAAGTGGAATAGTAGATACCAGTGCCCCAATTAAAGACTTAAAGAATGTAGTATGATTGACAGAGAAGCCTGGCAGTCTACAGTGCATGGGATCACAAAAAGTTGGATTTGATTAAGCACACATGCACACACACACACATGAGAGAAACTCCCACTGCATGGCTAAGCATTGATTATTATTATATTTTTAATCATATACATGGGAGTTATTTAATTGTTAATAAGATCTCATACTTCTGTAGATGTGAAATAAAAATTTCAATGTCTCACTCTATATGTATTATAAGTTACTGAGTAATAATAAGGTTTCTAATCGAAGGCATTATTTTTAACTGCTGTTGAAGTGAAGTACAAAATGTGTGGATTCAAGAGTTAAGTGCCACTTTTGAAGATAGAAAATATTTTTCCATTTTTAAGAATATATAAAAATATTGTACATGAATTTGGAAGTGTTTCTGTAAGGAGTTATACTAGAATAGAATGTAAAAATGATCAGTCTTTTCTTCTGAAGACCCCAAAATTTCTTATCTGTAGGTGACCTAAAAGCCAACTACTTTATATGCAAGAACGAGTGCAAATGACTAATAGAGGACCATTGTATTGGGATGTACTTTTACAGCTGCATTTTACCTTCTTGCAGAGTTCTTAAAGAAAGTACTATAATGTGCCTTGCCCACATACAGGAAAAATGCATACTTCTATTCTTAGATGAGTGTTTCATAAAAGCTCTTTATTTTTTTCTTTCTTGGAATAGCTTGTGGTGGCTGCACTCCAGATCAATTATGGGTTTAATGGTCAACTAGGCTAAAATATGTCATATGCCATTTTCAAAAGTTTATCTTTATTTCTTAAGGTGATATGTTAAAAATGATGTCTGTTATACATGCAAAATTTATATGAGCAACAGTTGATCAGATAAAGAACATTATTACAGACGTGATTGGTTGCTCAGTACTTCCCTTCCTCTTTTCCAACAGAGCCTCCTTTGTGTTAGGTGACTATCTTTCCATCACAGCGCTTCACTCATCAGAGAATGTGAGCCTCCACCAGCTCCACATGAGAGCCCAATATTTTTAAAGTAAGCTCATCCATCTTGTTAGTGTTTAGATGTAATCAAATCCTGGTCGGTAAAACATAAAGAGAGTTCTGCTTAGAGCGGCTGGGGATAGTTTTCTTGTCTCTAAAGAAAACCACAGGAAGCAATGTTTTCCTACCTTATCCGAACCTGGGTGTTGAAACCTGGAAGAATTTTAGCTATTTTGGAACAATCTTAAAGATTTAATCAATACAGAGGATGGCAGATAGGATAATGAAAAAGTCAATAAACTGTGAAGCCTACCATACTTTCTATTCTTTTTTTTTTTTCTTTTAATGGTAAATATTTACATTAGGAATTTTTTTTAAAAAAAGACAAACTTAATAGAATCAGAAAGTAGAATGAAGGGTTGCCATGAGCATAAATGTAAGAGAAATGAGATATTTGTCAAAGGGTATAATCTTCAAGTTATAAAACAAGCAACTTTTGGGATCTAATATACATCAAGGAGATTATAATTTATAATATTACCCTACACACTTGGAAATTTCTTATATATATATATATATATCTCCTCCCTTTGAACCTCCCTCCCACCTCCCTCCCCATGACAACCCTCTAGTTTGATACAGAGCAACTGCTTTGAGTTTCCTTAGACATACAGCAATTTCCTGTTGGTTATTGATTTTACACGTGGTATTCAGAAAA
>SJYX01011033.1:151497-168919 GCA_006410675.1 Oreotragus oreotragus | reverse complement strand
TTCTGCTTCTGTTAGGTCCATACCATTTCTATCCTTTATCGAGCCCATCTTTGCATGAAATGTTCCCTTGGTATCTCCAATTCTCTTGAAGAGATCTCTAGTCTTTCCCATTCTGTTGTTTTCCTCTATCTCTTTGCA
The DNA here is from genome assembly GCA_006410675.1 of Oreotragus oreotragus. Classification (NCBI taxonomy): domain Eukaryota; kingdom Metazoa; phylum Chordata; class Mammalia; order Artiodactyla; family Bovidae; genus Oreotragus; species Oreotragus oreotragus. Next base: position 168,781 of record SJYX01011033.1, on the reverse strand, counting down.
TTGATTGCTGAAGAAGGCTTTCTTATCTCTTCTTGCTATTCTTTGGAACTCTGCATTCAGATGCTTATATCTTTTCTTTTCTCCTTTGCTTTTCGCCTCTCTTCTTTTCAGTGCTATTTGTAAGGCTTCTCCAGACAGCCATTTTGCTTTTTTGCATTTCTTTTCCATGGGGATGGTCTTGATCCCTGTCTCCTGTACAATGTCACGAACCTCATTCCATAGTTCACCAGGCACTCTATCTATCAGATCTAGGCTCTTAAATCTATTTCTCACTTCCACTGTATAATCATAAGGGATTTGATTTAGGTCATACCTGAATGGTCTAGCGGTTTTCCCTACTTTCTTCAATTTAAGTCTGAATTTGGTGTTAAGGAGTTCATGATCTGAGCCACGTCAGCTCCTGTTCTTGTTTTTATTGACTGTATAGAGCTTCTCCATCTTTGGCTGCAAAGAATATAATCTATCTGATTTCGGTGTTGACTATCTGATGATGTCCATGTGTAGAGTCTTCTCTTGTGTTGTTGGAAGAGGGTGTTTGCTATGACCAGTGCATTTTCTTGGCAAAACACTATTAATCTTTGCCCTGCTTCATTCTGCATTCCAAGGCCAAATTTGTCTGTTGCTCCAGGTGTTTCTTGACTTCTTACTTTTGCATTCCAGTTCCCTATAATGAAAAGGACATCTTTTTTGGGTGTTAGTTCTAAAAGGTCTCGTAGGTCTTAATAGAACCTTTCAGTTTCAGCTTCTTAAGCATTACTGGTTGGGGCATAGACTTGGATAACTGTGATATTGAATGGTTTGCCTTGGAAACGAACAGAGATCATTTTGTCATTTTTGAGACTGCATCCAAGTATTGCATTTTGGACTCTTTTGTTGACCATGATGGCTACTCCATTTCTTCTGAGGGATTCCTGCCCACAGTAGTAGATATAATGGTCATCTGAGTTAAATTCACCCATTCCAGTCCATTTTAGTTTGCTGATTCCTAGAATGTCAATGTTCACCCTTGCCATCTCTTGTTTGACCACTTCCAAATTGCCTTGATTCATGGACCTGACATTCCAGGTTCCTATGCAATATTGTTCTTTACAGCATTGAACCTTGCTTCTATCACCAGTCACATGCACAACTGAGTATTGTTTTTGCTTTGGCTCCATCCCTTCATTCTTTCTGGAGTTATTTCTCCACTGATCTCCAGGGCACCTACTGACCTGGGGAGTTCCTCTTTCAGTATCCTATCATTTTGCCTTTTCATACTGTTCATGGAGTTCTCAAAGCAAGAATACTGAAGTGGTTTGCCATTCCCTTCTCCAGTGGACCACATTCTGTCAGACCTCTCCACATGACCCGCCTGTCTTGGGTTGCCCCACAGGCATGGCTTGGTTTCATTGAGTTAGACAAGGCTATGGTCCTAGTGTGATTAGATTAGCTAGTTTTCTGTGAGTGTGGTTTCAGTGTGTCTGCCCTCTGATGACCTCTTGCAACACCTACCATCTTACTTGGGTTTCTGTTACCTTGGGTGTGGGGTATCTCTTCACGGCTGCTCCAGCAAAGCACAGCCGCTGATCCTTACCTTGGATGAAGGGTATCTCCTCACTGCTGCCCTTCCTGACCATCAACGTGGGATAGCTCCTCTAGGCCCTCTTGTGCCTGTGCAGCCACCACTCCTGTAATTCCTGTAATTCCTGCTAATGATTTTTTGTTGTTATTGTATGGACAAAGATGCTTTTTGCCACTATCTCAGACCAAATCAACTAAATAAAAATTGACTGGAGGAAATTTAACATAAAGGAAATGCTTTTAGCTTACTAACTTGAATGTGATTCCAACTGAAATTCTAAAGGAATGATTCCAAAGTAACATGGCCTATGTGTACATCTATATTTTCCTTTCAAGTTTTATTGAAAAACAATAGAAAAAGATAACTGTGTAGTTTTGTTTTGCAAGCAGATATAATGTTAGTGAATTTTCTGATAAATTTCTCAGTAGTTTGCTAAATAGCTCATATTCAATGCCTGACTCATTAAATATAAATATACTATATGATAGAATGTAATTAGTAGATTATTCACAAGCTAATTAGATTCCATGTCTAGTATATGCCTAAATAATTGAAATAAATTTATTTTCAAATTTTACCTTTAAGTTTTTTGTGCTATAGAAATGTTTTTAAAACAAAATATGCCATGTAAATCCAAGCTTTTCAGATGAGCAAATATAAAATAATCTTTTTCAATATTCTTTGATAAAATTTTCATGGTAAACAGTAGAGATTTTTTTATGCATTCACATCCATGCTTCTACTAAATTCATTACGCAACTTTTCTTAATATTGTAGATATGAGAATCCCCTTAATAAAAAAAGTTAGACATTGTAATTAAATCATCTTATATTTTTGTTTTCACAAAGTTAAACAACATAAATATTTATTTTTTCATCTTTTCCCAATTTTATAATATTCTATTTATGATGTATAAGTTAAAACCACAGCTATAGAGAGAATCACTAAGGGAAGACTGTGACATAAAAGTAGGTTTCAAAGGAATAATCATTTTTATGTAAGGAGTTTTTGATTGATAAAATATTTTCACACAGAAAATAATTTAGTAAAGAAACATTCACTTTTTCTTATAGGAAAAGATTATTCCTATTAGAGTCTGATATAAACCAGTATTTCCACAGCAGCAGTATTAGAACTTCCAATTCAAGATTACAGGATTCAAACTCTTACTTTAGGATTTTCCCATAAAACCAAAGGTCATAGCCAGTAGAACAAAACTTCATTAATTGATGAATTAATGATCTGACTTCTCTGTGGTCTGTTCAAGTTCACAAATTTGTCTCTGCATTACTTCTAAGATTTTTGACAGAAACTACAGATTGCTGTAGTTTCTACATAAATTATAGATAAAGAGAAGAAATATTAGAAATAATTTAATTGAAATTCTAGTAAATATACTTTTTTTTGAAAAAGATGTAGTAAAAATATACTCATCCTACACAGCACTTCAAGCATGTATCTAATTATGATTATTCCTGGTTTCTCCTCACAATACGGATTTTAATGTATTTCATATATATTAATATTTTTATGTCAGCACCATATAACTAATGGGCTCCCCTGGTGGCCGAGACAGTAAAGAATCCACGTGCAATGCAGGAGACCTGGGCTCCAACCCTGGGTTGGGAAGATCCCCTGGAGAAAGGAATGGTTACCTACTCCAGTATCCTGGTCTGGATAATTCCATGGACAGAGGAGCCTAACAGGTTACAGTCCTACAGCCCATGGGATTGCAGAGAGTCAGTCAGGACTGAGCGACTCTCACTTCACTTCACATATAACCAATACATATTCAAGCATGGTTCATCATATACTCGTCTCTGTTCTGTGATTGTGCTTGCTTGACTTTGATTATTTTTTTGTTCCTATGTGTCAAAATGATGGTACAGTTAACATCACAGGCAGATTATTGTTGTAGGGGGCTTTCTCACTGTAGAATCTTTAAGAGTATCTCTGCTTTCTACCCATTAGGTATGAGTAACAAGAGCCATTCCGCCACATCCCTAACTGTGACAAAACAAGTGTTTCTCCAAACATTGTCAAATATTCTCCTGGGAGGGGAAAAACTGCCCTTTTGAGAATCACTGCTAACACACAGATTTTCAGCTTTTCCCCAGTGCATATCATTTCCTTCCTTTCTCTACATTCGTGGAAACAATAACTCATTGGTCACACACTTTATATATATAAAATGTCTGGCTGAAATACTTGGCTCTGATATGACAGAAATAAGTGAAAGAGAGATTGACAATTTTTTCATTTACATGCCATTTATCTTACCATCAAATCAATTTTCTGCCTATTTAGAATAAAGACATTAAATATTACAAAGCCTAATCATGTAAACTTTCATTGGGATAAAAGTCAAATCATTAATTAGTCGCATCCTTCACCATTACATCTAAGAAATGCAAGTGAGGTAGAGAAGATTATTCTACCATATTTGGAAAGTTTACAACCTTAGGCCTCAGTGCAAAGCTAGTTTTAAGTATTGCCTACTATTGATTTCAATGTATTTAATCCCTACCAGGGCTTCTCTGGTAGCTCAGCTGGTAAAGAATCTGCCTGCAGTGCAGGAGACACTGTTTCAATTCCTGGGTCTGGAAGATCCCTTGGAGAAGGCATTGGCTACCCACTCCAGTATTCTCAGGGTTCCCTGATAGCTCAGATGGTAAAGAATCCACCTGCAATGCAAATGACCTGGGTTCAGTCCCTGGGTTGGGAAGATCCCCCTGGAGGAGGGCATGGCAACCCACTCCAGTATTCTTGCTGGAGAAGCCCATGGACAGAGGAGCCAGGCAGGGTACAGTTCATGGGGTCACAAACAATTGGACAGTAATGAGTGAATAGGCACAACACAGCAGTCCCTACAAGTTTCATGAGTGCATTTCCATCTTTACATGTGCCTCTCAGAGTAACTGCTATTTTGTAGGAAATTGTCATTTATATAACTAAATTAGGAAAGTTAGTAATTTAAAAGATGGTTAGAATTGAGAATTGACATTATGAAGACTGATGCTACCATCATATATCTTACAGTTTCTTAAACATCTTTCAGGAATAGGGGAAAATGATGAGAAAATAAGTTATTAAAATAGTAGTCTGGTTTCAAAGAGTTTCAACTTTTAAAGTCTAGTGGAATATTAATTGGTAATCTGGTAAGCACTTCATCTCATATGCTGGGACTGCTTTTCAAAGAAATCTGTGGTGTATATTAGTACTGTGATTTTATATCTTCGAAGGGTTTAATTGATGGGCACTGTGTACAATAATAGCAGCCCTGTCCATGACTGCCTTTGCATTGGTTCTGTCTGATAGAGCTCCCCTGTTGTCTTGTGCACCTGTTCTAAATTGACATCCAAATGCTTTTTTCCCTAAGGCTTCCTTTCAAAATATTTGCTTAGAAAGAAAGTTATGCCTACTCCCAGTTTTGACATTTTGTAATATTCTTACTGAGGTTTGGGGGCATTAAACTGTCCTTTCAGAAGTGATTGAATTGGCCATACTCTGGCTTCTAGGAGTTTACTGTTAATATACCCACCTGGAATATATAATATGGCAAGATATTAGTTGACCTGACGATGAATTAAAATTATTGACACACACACATATATATAAGCAGAAAGTATATTAAATTATACCAATTAAATTTTCAAAGTCCCTGTGCTTTTTCAAAGAGTAGGATATCTCTATAAATCTAAGAATATACAATTGCAAGTAGTGCATAAATAAATGAAGAGGGGCCTATAACATTTAGATCTCAGTAAATGAGACACTTGCCAGTCTAATTAAACTGTTTAAATTGCTTTTGTGTCTAATTTGTACTGAATTTTGCATCTATTCTTTATCAGGTTAACATATTTTCTTTTTTAAAAAATTTGAGAGAGAAATAACACTAAGATAAATAGGCTTTGTGGACCTAATAGTATCTTTATAATATATATTTAAGAGATTATATATATATAATTATATATGTGTTGTTTTAGCCAGTCATTTAAAATATTGTTTAAGGAATTCAATTAACCCTTTCCTGTAGTCAGTCATCATTAAAGATATCAAACTTGCCCTGTATTTTGTAGGCTATTGACTTTATTTGCAAATAAGACCAGTTCCACATAGGATGCAAATGTATAGCCAAATATGGTGTACAATTAAGGAAATGCAATTTCAAATATGTTAAAGTATCCCCCTTATTGTTAAACAAGATGTCAAAAAATCACAACCCAGAGTTATTTATCTGATTTAAAGTTCAATTTAGTGAACATGACTTTGAAAGACAAAGATATAACAAAATAGAGCTTAGGGCTATATATTAACTTACTAGTGTTTATTCTTGAATAAGCAGGTATAAGTGATCAAACTATCAAAATAATAGTCCGCCTAGTGTAGGAGAAGGCCAGTTTGATGGCATCTTATAATTGCTTGAAAAGAGCAAAGGACAGATGTCACAATGGAGTAGTGAAGATAAATAGAAAGCAGAATGAAGTTTTTGTTCATAGTTTTAATGAAGAAAAAGTCAGTGTTGACTAAGCAAGATGACTTTTTATTTACTATTTGATGTAGGACATAGTTCAAAGTCCTTATTATGGAATACAGGGCCCTCTATAAAAAACATTCCTTTTGGCTTCCCCTTCGTAGAAGATACTATGGAATCTACATTCTAACCTCATTTGTACACCCTACCCCAAAACTAATTAACAGGGAGTTAATTCCTGAATGGGGCTTCCCCAGTGGCTCAGTGGTAAAGAATGTAATGTAATGCAATGTAATAGACACAAGGGACATGGGTTTGAAACCTAGGTTGGGAGGATTCGCTTGAAGGAGAAAAATGGAAACTTGTTCCAGTACTCTTGCTTGGAAAATCCCATGGACAGAGCCTGGCAGGCTACATGGACAGAGGATCCTGGTGGGCTAGAGTCCAAATGGTCGCAAAGAGACGAACACGATTGAGCATCTGAGCACAAGCAATTCCTGAATGGGGGTAGATATTTACATGATAAAATGTACCTTAATTGTTTATTTTTATTATATATTCTAATTCTATTTTACTTAATAAGCTTGCAGAACTAACAAATAACTTCGGTTCAGCTGAGTTCAGTTCACTCAGTCATGTCCAACTCTTTGCAACTGCATGGATCACAGCACGCCAAGCCTCCCTGTCCATCACCAACTCCCGGAGTTCACTCAGACTCATGTTCATCGAGTCCGTGATGCCATCCAGCCATCTCATTCTCTGTTGTCCCCTTCTCCTGCCCCCAATCCCTCCCAGCATCAGGGTCTTTTCCAATAAGTCAACTCCTTTGATGAGGTGGCCAAAGTATTGGAGTTTCAGCTTCAGCATCAGTCCTTCCAAAGAACACCCAGAAACTACCTCCTTTACAATGCCTGGTTGGATCTCCTTGCAGTCCAAGGACTCTCAAGAGTCTTTTCCAACACCAAAGTTCAAAAGCATCAATTTTTCTGTGCTCAGCTTTCTTCACTGTCCAACTCTCACATCCATACGTTACTACTGGAAAAACCATAGCCTTGACTAGACAGACCTTTGTTGGCAAGGTAATATCTTTGCATTTCAATATACTATCTGGGTTGGTCATAAGTCTTCTTCCAAGGAGTAAGTGTCTTTTCATTTCATCGTGGCAATCACCATCTGCAGTGATTTTGGAACCCAAAAAATGAAGTCTGACACTGTTTCAACTGTTTCCCCATCTACTTCCCATGAAGTGACGGGACCAGATGCCATAATCCTAGCTTTCTGAATGTTGAGCTTTAAGCCAACTTTTTTACTCTCCTTTTTCACTTTTGTCAAGAGGCCCTTTAGTTCTTCACTTTCTGCCGTAAGAGTGGTGTCATCTGCATATCTGAGGTTATGGATATTTCTCCTGCCAATCTTGACTCCAGCTTGTGCTTCTTTCAGCCTAGTGTTTCTCATGACGTACTCTGCATATAAAAGAAATAAGCAGGGTGACAATATACAACTTTGCCGTACTCCTTTTCCTATTTTGATCCACACAGTCAAAGGCTTTGGCATAGTCAATAAAGCAGAAATAGATATTTTTCTAGAACTTTTTTGCTTTTTCCATGATCTAGTGGATGTTGGCAATTTGATCTCTGATTCCTCTGCCTTTTCTAAAACCAGCTTGAACATCTGGAAGTTCACGGTTCACGTATTGCTGAAGCCTGGCTTCGAAAATTTTGAACATTACTTTCCTAGAGTTTGAGGCATTGCTTTTCTTCAGGATTGGAATGGAAACTTACCTTTTCCAGTCCTGTGGTCACTGTGGAGTTTTCCAAATTTGCTGGCTTATTTAGTGCAGCACTTTCACAGCATCATTTTCCAGGATTTGAAATAGCCCAACTGAAGTCCCATCACCTCCACTAGCTTTGTTCATAGGGATGCTTCCTAAGGCCAACTTGACTTCACATTCCAGGATGTCTGGCTCCTGCTGAGTGATCACACCTTCGTGATTATTCAGGTCCTGAAGCTCTTTTTTGTACAGATTTTCTGTGTATTCTTGCCACCTCTTCTTAATATCTTCTGCTTCTGTTAGGTCCATACCATTTCTGTCCTTTATTGAGCCTTTCTTTGCATGAAATATTCCCTTGGTATCTCTAATTTTCTTGAAGAGATCTCTAGTCTTTCCCATTCTGTTGTTTTCCTCTGCTTCTTTGCATTGATCGCTGAGGAAGGCTTTCTTATCTCTCTTTGTTATTCTTTGGAACTCTGCATTCAGATGCTTATATCTTTCCTTTTCTCCCCTATCTTTCACTTCTCTTCTTTTCATAGCTATGTGCAAGGCCTCCACAGACAACCCTTTTGCTTTTTCGCATTTCTTTTCCATGGTGATGATTTTGATCCTTGTCTCCTGTACAATGTCATGAACCTCGTTCCATAGTTCATCAGGCACTCTGTCTATCAGATCTGGTCCCTTAAATCTATTTCTCACTTCCACTATATAATCATAAGGGATTTGAATTATGTCATACCTGGATGGTCTGGTGATTTTCCCCACTTTCTTCAATTTAAGTCTGAATTTGGTGTTAAGGAATTCATGATCTGAACCACAGTCAACTCCCGGTCTTGTTTTTGCTGACTGAATAGAGCTTCTCCATCTTGGGCTGCAAAGAATATAATCAATCTGATTTTGGTGTTGACCATCTGGTGATGTCCATGTGTGGAGTCTTCTCTTGTGTTGCTGGAAGAGGGTGTTTGCTATGACCAGTGCATTTTCTTGGCAAAACTCTATTAGTCTTTGCCCTGCTTCATTCCGCATTCCAAGGCCAAATTTGCCTGTTACTCCAGGTGTTTCTTGACTTCCTACTTTAGCATTCCAGTCCCCTATAATGAAAAGGACATCTTTTTTGGGTGTTAGTTCTAAAAGGTCTTGTAGGTCTTCATAAAACCGTTCAACTTCAGCTTCTTCAGCATTACTGGTTGGGGCATAGACTTGGATAACTGTGATATTGAATGGTTTGCCTTGGAAACGAACAGAGATCATTCTGTCGTTTTTGAGATTGCATCCAAGTACTGCATTTAGGACTCTTTTATTGACCATGATGGCTACTCCATTTCTTTTGAGGGATTCCTGCCCACAGTAGTAGATATCATGGTCATCTGAGTTAAATTCACCCATTCCAGTCCATTTTAGTTCGCTGATTCCTAGAATGTCGACGTTCACCCTTGCCATCTCTTGTTTGACCACTTCCAATTTGCCTTGATTCATGGACCTGACATTCCAGGTTCCTATGNCATTTAGGACTCTTTTATTGACCATGATGGCTACTCCATTTCTTTTGAGGGGTTCCTGCCCACAGTAGTAGATATAATGGTCATCTGAGTTAAATTCACCCATTCCAGTCCATTTTAGTTCACTGCTTCCTAGAATGTCAACATTCACTCTTGCCATCTCCTGTTTGACCACTTCCAATTTGCCTTGATTCATGGACCTAACATTCCAGGTTCCTATGCAATATTGTTCTTTACAGCATTGAACCTTACTTCTATCACTAGTCCCATCCACAACTGGGTATTGTTTTTGCTTTGGCTCCATTCCTTCATTCTTTCTGGATTTATTTATCCACTGACCTTCAGTAGCATATTTGGCACCTACTGACCTGGGGAGTTCATCTTTCAGTGTCTTACCTTTTTGCTTTTTCATACTGTTCATGGGGTTCTCAAGGCAAGAATACTGAAGTGGCTTGCCATTCCCTTCTCCAGTGGACCACATTCTGTCAGACCTCTCCACCATGACCCTCCCATCTTGGATGGCCTCACATGGCATGGCTTAGTTTCATTGAGTTATACAAGGCTGTGGTCCATGTGATCAAATTGGCTAGCTTTACTTTACTCAAATGGAACCACTCAGGAATTCATGATTAACTACCTAGTGTCCAAAACTCAGAGAACAATTGATACTTAGTATGTACATAAAATGTACTGGGTAAAAAACAATAATAGTAAGCTCATTTATACTGTCTTTGGCACAGGTGCAGCCTAGAGGAGCTACCCCAAGTCTGAGGTCAAGGGCAGTGGCCAAGAGGAGCTACCCCACATCCGAAGTCAGGGGCAGTGGCCAAGATGAGCTACTCCATGTCCAAGGTGAGGGGTGGTGGCCAAGTCAAGCTACCACACACCAGAAGTTAGGGCTGAGGTTGAGAGAAGCTACCACATATCCGAGGTCAGGGGAGGCGGCCAAGAAGAGCAATCCCACATACAAGGAGATGCGGCTGCGCAGGCACAGGAGGGCCGAGAAGAGCTACTCCAGATTCAAGGTCAGTAGGGGCAGCCATGAGGAGATACCACTTGTCAAAGGAAAGGAGCAGCAGCTGTGCTTTCCTGGAGCAGCTAAGAGATACCCCACATTCAAGGTAAGAGAAACCTAAGTAGGTTGGTAGGTGTTGCAAGAGGGCATCAGAGGGTAGACACACTGAAACCACACAAATAACAGGATTTCATAATTTAGACATGATTTTATACATCAGTGTTTTAGATTTTTATACTAACTTTTTGCTTCTAGCTGTGACATACCTATATATGCCACTGCATTCAAAAAAATATTTATTTATTTATACTTAACAAGTTTACTTATGTAATATTTCTCACTTGCAGTTCAGCAATCTTGCCTTTCCCATGTATATAGTCAAGCATTCTTCTTCATTGCCTCATTCTTCCTCATTTTCCTGAGAGGAAAAATAATCTAAAAGATGAGTTACTGTTGAAACTTTAATGTTCAAAAAACTATATCAAAAAAGGAACAAAATTACATAAAATTTTAAAAAAAGAAAATTAAGAGACAGGATGCTGTTATTCCTGACAAGGAGCTCCCTCCTCACATTCTCTTTCCATATAACCTAGAGAGAATAGGATTCCCTGAGCAGAAGCAACATAAAATGAAGCAAGTGGTATTGAATGTTAGAGAAAGGTGCTCTGTACTCTTTTCTTTGGCCAAAGCCTAGATAAACTTTTGATATTCAAGCATAAAAGAGACCTATTTCTCATTTCTTGTAAACAGCCCTTGAGAGATGGTAGGAATGCAACGATCAGAAAATAAAGTATAATGTCTATAGCCAAAAGATTCAGAGACTATCCCAAAGCTTTGCCTGTAGATACCTTAAAAATAGTAATTTTTACTCCAGTAATGAAGAATCAATAGGAACGATGGTCATCTTGGGAGATATTGGCATAGATATTAACAATTGTACAATTATCTATTGAACTTCTATTATGTGCCAAATATTTTTATAGATTGTGAGGCATAGCAGCAGTGATCAAAGTACTCAAAATGGTCTGCTTTTGCAGAAATTACGTTCTAGTAACAGCTGGGTTGCATTAAGAACCAGATATTCATACCTAACTCCTCAGTATGATGTAAACCTTCCAGAACATGAACTCTCAGGGAAATGAGAATCTGTGTAAGTGGACCCAGAGAATGAACTATGATACAAATGAGACCACACTTGGAGAAGTAGGGCAATTAAATTGTTATTGAAAATCAAGAACTATTTTAATGATAATTAACCAAATACCAGAGGAAGTCAGTCCTGAATATTCATTGGAAGGACTGATGTTAAAGCTAAAACTCCAATACTTTGGCCACTTGATGTGAAGAACTTACTCATTTGAAAACACCCTGATTCTGGGAAAGATTGAAAGTGGGAGAAAATGGGATGACAGGATGAGATGGTTGGATGGCATCACTGACTCTATGGAAATGAGTTTGAGTATGCTTCGGAGTTGGTGATGGGCAGGGAAGCCTGGCATGCTGCAGTCCATGGGGTCGCAAAGAGTCGGACACGACTGAGGGACTGAACTGAACTGAAATACCTGAGTTGTTGGACTCAGCATTATGTCTATTTCTGATTATATGCACTAACAGTTTTTAGCTAGAAAATGTTTAAGACACTTCTGTTACACATAATTTTATGATGCTGTGATCATTTACTTTGCACATTCAACAAACACAGTGCACAAGGTAGAGAAAGTACAATACATTCTTCCAAAATTTATAAGCTTATTTAACTCTTTCAGAAAATAAAGGTGAAAATTAAAAATTCATTCATATTCAATCAAAATAAAGATACACATCTCAGATATGCAAATGATACCACTCTAATGGCCAAAAGTGAAGCAGAACTAAAGAGCCTCTTGTTGATGGTGAAAAGGGAGAGTGAAAAAGCTGACTTAAAACTCAACATTCAAAAAATGAAGATCACGGCATCTGGTCCCATCACTCACGCAAAAAGATGGAGAAACAGTGGAATCAGTACAGATTTTATTTTCTTTGGCTCCAAAGTCACTGGAGACAGTGACTGTAGCCACAAAATTAAAAGACATTTGCTCCTTGGAAGAAAAGCTATGACAAACCTAGACAGCATACTAAAAAGCAGAGACTTCGCTTTCCCAACAAAAATCCATATAGTCAAATCTGTGGTTTTTCTGGTAGTGATGTGGGGGTTTGAAAGTTGTACCATAAAGAAGGCTGCACGCTGAAGAATTAATGCTTTCAAATTGTGGTACTGGAAAAGATTCTTGAGCCCCTTGGACACCAAAGCTGTCAATCCTAGAGGAAATCAACCCTGAATATTCATTGGAAGACTGATGCTGAAGCTGAAACTCCCATACCTTGGCTTCTCGATGAGAAAAGCTGACTCACTAGAAAAGACCCTGATGCTGGGAAAAGATTGAAGGCAAAAGGAGAAGGGGTGGCAGAGGATGAGATGGTTAGATAGCATCACTGACACAATCGATATAAATCTGAGCAAACTCTAGGAGATAGTGAAGGACAGGGAATTCTGGTGTCCACGGGGGTCACAAAGAGTCAGATATGACTTAGTGACTGAACAAACAACAACAAAGAGACACGGCGTTCTTTTGGATCACCCTAACCCCAAAACAGTAAGTATGATTATCATTTAAGGCATATTACAGTGTAATAAATATTCTATAAATGCATTTTTAGATCAGAATAATTTTGTAATTTGGAAAGACTGTGTTGTTCTTGAATAATTCTAATTTGGTGATGTCAAATTTTATTTTAACCACAGATAGTATGTTAGTTACTCTCTTTGTCAAAAGTTGATATAAAAATGACAAATACTGCTTTTAACTAAGATATGATTCACAAACCATAAAATTTTCTATTTTAAATTACAGAGTTAACTAACTTTTAGTACATATGAAAGATTATGGAACAGTCACTTTTATTTTATTATGACTTCAAAAAAAGCAACTCTGTATCAATATCAGTTACTCTCCATTCTGCCCTATGTCCATCCCCAGGCAACCACTAAACCACTTTCTGTCTCAATGGATTTATCCATTCTGGATATGTTTCATAAATTGAATCATTCAATATATAGGCTTTTGTGACTAACTTCTTTCACATAGGATAATATTATCTAGATCCATTCTTGCTATGGCATGTATTAGTACTTTCTTTCATTCATTTTTTTTTTTTTTTTGCAGTAAGTACATTTATTCCATTGTCCTGAGATTATGGTTACTTATCTATTGATCAGTTGATTAGCATTTGTATTCTTTCTATTTTTGAGCTACCATAAAGCATGCTGCTGTAAACATCTGTGTACAAGTTTTTACATGGGCATGTATTGAATTCCCTTGGGTATGGACCTTAGAGTAAAATCTCCGGGTTAAAGGACAACACCATGGTTAACTTTTTATTCTGTGCTGTGGGCTGTGCTAAAGTTGCTTCAGTCATGTCCAACTCTTTGGAGTCTATGGGCTTGTAGTCAAGCAGGATCCTCTGTACATGGGATTCCCTAGGCCAGAATACTGGAGTGGGTTGCCATGCTCTCCTCTAGGGGATCTTCCTGACCCAGGGATTGAACCCGAGTCTCTTATGTCTCCTGCATTGGCAGGCGGATTCTTTCCCACTGGCACTATTTGAAATAAAGAAAGTAAGATAGCACTAAGTCATGTCCCACTCTTGTGATCCCATGAACTGTAGCCTGTGAGGCTCCTCTGTTCATGGGATTCTCCAGGCAAGAAAACTAGAGTGGGTTGCCATTTCTTTCTCCTGGGGAACTTCCCAACCCTGGGCGTGAACCCAGGTCTCCCACATTGCAGGCAGATGCTTTACCAACTAGCTACATGGGAAGCACCATTTGAGGAACTGTCAAATTCTTTTCCACTAAAGTTGTACCTTTTTACTTTTCTATCAGCAATAGGTCACATTTTCAATTTTTCCACATGCTCATCAACACCTTGTTTTCCATTTATTTGGCTATAGCCATCCTAATGGATACAAAGTGGTATCTAATTGTAATTTTGATTTGCATTTTGCTAATGGCTAAATATTGACCATTTGTACATCTTTTTTGTAGAAATATCTACCTAAATCATTTGCCTATTTTTAAGTGAGTTGTTTATCTTTTCATTTTGAGATATGAGGTGCTTATATATCTGAATACTAAGCCCTTATTGGATACAGATTTGCCTTTTAACTTTCTTAGCAATGTACTATGAAGCACAAAAGATTTTTATTTCAATGAAGTCCAGTTTACCTATTTTTATTTTATGTTGTTGTTTGTGCTTCTTATGTCCTAAGAAATCATCAGCTATTTAAAATCACAAATATTGACAGGTATATTTTCTCCTGAAATTTTTACAGTTTTAGCAATGATTTTTAGTTTTTTTTTTTTGTTGTTGTTGTTTAATCAACTTTAAGTTAATGTTGCATGCTGCAGGCCACAGGGTCACAAAGAGTCGGACATGACTGAGCTACTGAACTTACTGAACTCAAGTTAATATTTGTTTATAGTGTGAGGTGGGGATCCGAATTCACTCATTGCATTTTGATATCCAGATATTCTAGAAACATGTGTTGAAAAGATTATACTATATTCATTGACTGCTTGTGGCACCTTTGTTGAAATAAACTGACCACAGGTTTATCTCTGGAATGTCAGTTCTGTTTCATTTATTTTTTTTGTCTATTCTTATGTTGGTAACTATGCTATCTTTTTTTTAATATAAATATATTTATTTTAATTGGAGGCTGATTACAATATTTTATTGGTTTTGCCATACATCAACATGAATCTACCACGGGTGTACACGTGTTCCCCATCCTGAACCTCCCTCCCACCTCCCTCTCCGTACCATCCTTCTGGGTCATCCCAGTTCACCAGCCCCAAGCATCCTGTATCCTGCATCAAACCTGGACTGGCAATTCGTTTTATATATGATATTATACACGTTTCAATGCCATTATCTGCCGGAGACCAGCTCCAGCAGCCAGGGATTCAACCTGAACTGATGAACAGTGTCAGCGAATGAGGTAGCCTCTCAGTTTTCTTGGACTGCCTCTTTATTTCAAGTTTAAGATTCTTTTTTATACTTTTACAAAAACATTAGGTCAGAGGTTTGACATTTTCAGTTCCCCCTCTCCCAGATTTACTATCTCCATAAATCATTGTTGTTCTTCAAACAGAGTTCCTGCTTCAGTGATTCTCTGGGAATCAGCCTTATCATCTATTATCTACCTCCTCTAATGTGTCCTATAGTTAACTTATGATTACATTGTAACTCATGCTACATTCTTCAGTTTACTATTTATCTTCCTAAATCCTGTTTGCCTCTAAAATCCTGAGCTCACTATCTCTTAACAAGGTTTCTAGCTATAGTGTCTCTAAAAATTCCTAACTTCTATAAGCTATAGTAAAATATGCTAACTTTATAACATTCCTTAAATCTTTAACTTCTAACTATCTTAATTATTTCTAAGCCCTAAATTCAGTAAACTCCTTTGCCATAAACATTTTTCTCACAAATAGACTTCAGATAGCAATCTCTCCCATGACCTCAAGTGCATCCAGGATGTTCTCATCCTGCAACACTCTTTTGTAAAATTCCTTAAACAAATATCAGTGATTAACTTTATGAATTATTCTCTGAGCACAGCTGCAGAAGGCTTTGTGCCTTCTCATGCTCTTCTCAAGAACAATAAGCACCTTAGTATTCCTTTTCAGTCAACTCAGCCAAGGAGAGGAAAAGACAAGTCAGAATTACAAGGCCTAACTCCTTCATCCCAGGATTGTGCCTGCGGAATGAGGAGAGGGGTCTGGGGCCGGGCCTCCATTTTGTCAGTAATGCCTAATGCAGCTCCCGACAATTTTCCCAAATCATCCCACCCTCTCCCTCTCCCACAGAGTCCAAAAGGCTGTTCTATACATCTGTGTCTCTTTTGCTGTCTTGCATACAGGGTTATCATTATCATCTTTCTAAATTCCATATATATGCATTAGTATACTGTATTGGTGTTTTTCTTTCTGGCTTACTTCACTCTGTATAATCAGCTCCAGTTTCATCCACCTCATTAGAACTGATTCAAATGTATTCTTTTTAATGGCTGAATAATACTCCATTGTGTATGTGTACTCTAGTTTTGTAGCTAATTTTGAAACTAAGGAGTATGAGTCTTTCAACTTTGTTCCTTTGCAAAATTGTTTTTGTGAGCCTAGGTTTCCTTGAATTTTCACGATCAGATTTTCTGTTTATGGAAAAAAAAATTGTAGTTGGAATTTTAATAAGGATTGCATTAAAACTGTAGATCAATTTTTGGAATATTGCTGTTTAATTATATTGTAACTTTCAATCCATAATCAAGGTATTTAAAAAAAATTTGGGTGGCATTTATTTTAACAATAAATACACTCACTATTACCAATAAATAACAATAAAAACTAAAACTTTTGTTTCAGTTTTCACTATATGAGTATTGCACTTCTTATGTTAAATTTATTCCTTAGTATTTTATATTTTTTAAAGACAATGCAAGTGGAATTTCATAATTTCATTTTCAAATTATTACTAGTATATCAAAATGTAACTTATTTTTTATATTGATCTTGTATTCTGCAATTTTGCTGAACTTTTTTGTCAGTTTTAACAGATTTTTGTGAATTTGGGGAAGTTCCTGTATGTAAGATCATGCCATCTGCAAATAGAAATAATTTTGCTTCATTCTTTATAATCCGTGTACCTTTTCTTTCTTTTTCTTGCTTAACTGTCCTTGTTAAAACCTACAATACATTGTTGAAAAGAGATGGCAGCAGTACTCATCTTTGTCTTCTTTCTGATCTTCAGGGGAAAGCTTTCATTTTTTCACCAGTAAGTACAAGTGTGATTTTTCTTTGAGGGAATTCTATTCTAGTATTTTTTAGTTTTTTTTTTTTTTTTTTTTTTTTTTTTTTTTTTTTTTTAA
>SJYX01011033.1:77747-98806 GCA_006410675.1 Oreotragus oreotragus | reverse complement strand
TGAACTGCAGCATGCCAGGCTTCCCTGTCCATCACTATCTCCTGGAGTTTGCTCAAACTCATGTCCATTGAGGAAGTGATGCCATCTAACCATTTCATCCTCTGTTGCAGCATTTTTCTTCTGCCTTCCATCTTTCCTAGCATCAGGGTCTTTTCCAATGAGTCAGCTCTTTGCATCAGGTGGCCAATGTATCAGAGCTTCAGCTTCAAGCATCATTCTTTTCAATGACTATTCAGGGTTTATTTCCTTTAGGATCGACATGCTTGATTTCTTTGCTGTCCAAGGAACTCTCAAGAGTATTCTCCAGGACTACAGTTCAATAGCATCAATTCTTCAGCTCTCAGCCTTCTTTATGGTCTGACACTCATATCCATACATGACTACTGGATAAAACATAACTTTGATTATATGGACCTTTGTCAGCAAAGTGATGTCTGTGCTTTCTAATATGCTGCCTAGGTTCATCATAGTTTTTCTTCCAAGAAGCAAGCATCATTTAATTTCATGGATGCAGTCACCATCCACAGTGATTTTGTAGCCTAAGAAAATAAAATCTGCCACTGTTTCCACTTTTTTCCCATCTGTTTGCCAGGAAGTGATGGGACCATATGCAATGATCTTTGTTTATTGAATTTTGAGTTTCAAGCAGCTTTTTTCACTCTCTTCTTTTTGCCCTTATCAAGAAGCTCTTTAGTTCCTTTCACTTTCTGACATTAGAGTGTTATCATCTGCATATCTGAGGTTGTTGATATTTCTCCCAGCAATCTTGATTCCTTGTAATTCATCCAGCCCAGCATTATACCTGATGTACTCTGCATATAAGTTAAATAATCAGGGTGACAATATACACCCTTGTTGTACCTCTTTCCCAGTTTTGAACCAGTCCATTTTTCTATGTCTGATTCTAACTGTAGCAGTTATATAAGTGACAAAATAAACGGCAAGACCATGGGGCACAGCTTTACAAAATTTTGTAAAACCAAACCATAAATAATACTATAGATCCAGGCAAGATGAGTTTTCAGAAATGAGACAAGAAGTCAGGAATGAAGAATGGAGTCAGTAATGGCAATGAGAATATGAAAAAAAGTGACGTTTACCTCAGACAGAAAACTTACAAAGACTTCTTAGGATAACAGAAACCAGTCCTAGGAAATAGTCTAAATGAGGCCTTATGTAGGAGTCAGTGAGTTAGTATAGGACTATAGCCACCTGGTTGGATTGGGCAATGTGTTGTAAAGAGTATTCTGACAGGAAGTGAACAGGCATGGATTTATGAATCATTTCATGAGGCTATGGGGAGTTGAGGTGTAATAATGTATAGCCTGTCACACAACCTGTCTGAATCCGATGTTTGCCAGTCACATTCCCTTTGGGATCTCTTTATAGTTGTCAGGATGTGGGGCTGTTTATTTAAATGAGAGAGGACATATATTTGAAAAGGCTCCTACAAGCATTTCTCTGTGACTTTAAAACAATCTGCTTTTTCTCACCCCCACATGGAATGAAATTAGACTTTAAATCTCATTACTGAGATTGAATGTTTCACCTGGATTATTTCTGCTGAAAGGAATATAAATTCTTCACTCCCTTACTGGGTTTTGGAAAGCCTGGCTGAGGAGACATACCTGTGGAATTGAGGAGGTTCTAACCTCATCAGTTTAAGTGGAGACCATTTAAATAATTACCTTGCACCAAGTAATATATTCTCCTGTCCTATGAATCAATGCCACTTTTTTATGTCTTTTCTTTTCATTTGTATTAATAACTTCAATATCCTCTTATTAAAGGTGACCCACAAATATATCCAAGATTAATTATGTCATCCCAGTATACATTGTTATGATTGAGTTATTAATATACTTTATATCCACAAAGAATGCATACTACCTGTGACAGCACTTTCCTCTTTATCCTCATTATTCATCTTTGGAATATACACTTTGGGGATATATTTGATGAGAAAAAAGTTATGAAAATATCCTCAGGAAAATAATAAACCTTAGAATAATATATATATAGACTTAAGCTTACTCTTTTACTTTACTCAGCTTAAATATTTCTACACTTAAAATCATAAGTTTATTCCTTTGTGAACAGTTCTAAGCTTAATTTTTGAGACAAGACTTCCTATAGTGAAAAAAAGAAGAAATCATTTCAAGAAACCCATAGGGGTAGAGTGAATCGGTAAGTATTTAGCACCTACTGTATAATAGCACTCTCTTGAGCTATTTACAATGTCTAAATCCTCACAAGAGACCTGTGAGATATGGACTATTAAACTCATTTTTTTCAAGATAAGGAAACAGACACTGAGAGGATAAATTACCTTTGTAGTGTCACTCAGTGGGACAATGGCTGGGTTTCGCAGCTATGTCTCTAAATACAAAGTTCATGCTCTTACAGCCTGTGTAGCCAACAAGGATTGTGTGGCCTCTGAATTCTCAAGGAAGTGGGAAATGGAGCAGATCGAATAGGAACACTTATGCAGTGGGGCTAGCCACAAGAGAGGAATAGTGGTCATCTGGAATAGATTGTACCGTTTCTGTCTTCCTCCAACATACAGTCTGTGTATAAGGGTAAGATGTTAAGTTCATTTTGGCACAGACTGAGTCTAATAAATTAAAACAAAACAAACAAAAACTAGCAAAGCTAGTACATTCAGTGAAATTCTTGGAAAAATGTTGCCATATGCTATTTGCAAAATCACCTCAAATCTTAACTCAGTGCTAGGGCCATATCTTTGCAAGGTTACTTTTGCAACAGTTTCATCAGAAATTAGAATCTACTTACTTCTTCTATATGGGCTGCTCTTGTAATTTGCTTTGTTCAGCAACATGGAGAAAAAGTATTGGTGTGCCAGTTCCAAGATTTGACCTCAGAGAACTTATGCTCTTCTACTTTTCTGTCAGATTCCACTACTGCTCTGTGAACAGGCCCGGGATAGCTTTCTCCACCTAATAGCCAGAGAGCTAGTTACAACCTGAATTTGACTGTCCTGGAGTCACAGCCTCCACTCAAACCTCCAGTTGATAGCAGGTCAAAAGTAAACCCAGCTGCAAACAGCCAAAGCTGAAACTTGCCATCAGATGTGTCCAACCAGTGTATGACAATAATAAACAATTTTTAAAGTTTTGGAGTAATTTGTAAAGCAATAATAATTAGTATAACTGGTAATGAGTTTGAGCAAACTCTGGATGTTGGTGAAGGACAGAGAAGCTTAGCGTGCTACAGTCCATGAGGTAACAAAGAGTTGGACACGACTGAGCAACTGAACTGATAGCTGATAAACCATACTGCTTAAAAAAAAAAAACAAAAACAATTCACTCACATCTCCAGGTACTTTGTTTTAAGCAAATAAATGAATGCCAGTGGTTAGGTGAAAGCCAAGATAGCCCAAGAATTCTCTCTTCATCTGTGAAAAACACACACATAATGTTTGAAATAGGCACTCTGCAGTATTTTCTGATTACTGTAATTTCTAACATGGCTCAGAATATTTTCTTTTTTTTGTATTTTAATCTCTCTTAGAAGTGAAGAATTGGAGTTGCAAATGGAATTTAGTGGTGGTTCAGATGGTAAAGAGTCTGCCTGCAGTGCAGGAGACCCGAGTTTGATCCCTGGATCACCACAATTCCCTGGAGAAGGAAATAGCAGCCCACTCTAGTTTTCTTGCCTGGAACATCAGAAGGACAGAGGTGCCTGGCAGGCTACAGTCCATGGGGTTGCAGAGAGTTGGATACGACTGAGCAACTAACACACACCTGGAAATATTATATGTAAACTAATATCCAGGAGAATACATGTACAAATGTTGAGATACGAAAATTGTATGAAAATTTTAAATTTCTCTGTGTAACTCAATAAGATGCCTCTCACATTATTAAAAAAAATGATTAAATCTCAGGTATTTTATGGTTTTAATGACTAAAAAAAAAGAAAGCAAATTCTGAGCCTTGCATTTGTGTTCTACCTTTATAGACATGCCACTTTGATTAGGTAGAGCCTGTCAGAAGTGTTACAAATTTTGAAAAGAAAAGTCTGGCCAGAGAAAATAGATTCAGTTTTTACTGAATGGAAACATCCAAGGAAGCAGAAAACCAGTGTTACTCTTGTTTGTCATGTAGACATTAGAATTTAATGAACTGTTATACAGCCTTGATCAGTTACAAGCATTTTGATTTTCTAAATGTCTGGTACATAAAATATTCTGCTAAATGTGCACTATTGAGTAAAACATATTTACTAAAATATTCTCGACCCTATTATTTCTCTCAACAATTTAAAAATATTTGTGATAGCAAAAAGAATATATAAATCAGGATTATTGAAATACATACTTAAAAGTAACACAAACACAATTTAAAAGGAGGTACAAACAAAATTACTCTAGAGATAAGATGATCTGATTGTTATAACTGAGTACAAATTGGAGTTTTTAGCTTTCTGGGAGCTTAGGCATTATAAAGTTATTGGGCATTTATTAAGATCCTACTATATATTAGCAAGTCCTTTAAGCAATTTATCTGTTTTATTTCACTTAATCTACAACACAATAATCCTATAATATATGTTTGTATATTCTGTTTTGTAGCAGAAGAAGTACAGGATTTATAGCCAGATGCTCTAGTTTATATCCTGGCTTTCCCATTAACAAGCTATATAACATTTGCAGGCTTCAGTTTCCTAATCATTAAAATGGAAGTAATAAATAACTCATTCATTTTTCATTTATTTATTCATGCAACTAACATACATAGAATAGTATTTTGCTGTAAGAAATAGCTTATGTGTGTATGTGTGAGAGAGAGAGAAGGCAGATTCAAAATAAATAAATCTGCTAAACATTTTGTACTTATCTTCTATATAGAAAATTATTAACAAATTTATAGGTAGCTCATAGCCTAGTGTCAACTATAGGTAGTTAGAATAATATTTAAGAAGAAATAAAAAATGTTTTGAATAGGGTCTGTTAGTCGCTCAGTCATGCCTGACTCTTTGTGACCCCATGGACTCCAGCCCACCAGGCTCCTTGGTCCATGGGATTCTCCAGGCAAGGATACTGGAGTGGTTTGCCATTTCCTTCTCTAATTGGATTGGATAGGGTATTTGTTTGATATTGCTGTAAAACAAACTAGTAGGAACATCATTTCTTAACCAATCACATTTACTATCTTGAAATTTCTATGGGTCAGGATTCCAGGCATATTTTAGATGGATCTGCTGTTCAGAGTCTCATAAAATTGCACCCAGGGTGTTGGCCAGACTGCTTTCTCATCTGGAGGCACCACTGGGAAAGATTCCACTTCTAAATTCATTTAAGTAGTTAAATAATCCATTTCCTTGTAGCTTCATGACTGAGGATTGTATTTATTTCTTTTTTTTTTTTTTTCTATTGTCATGTGGGCTTCTTCAACCTGGCTGTGTATTTCATCACATACACAAGAAAATCCTCTAGCTCTTGCTTGCTAAGAACTTATCTTAAATGACATAATGTAATCACAAAGTGACATCACATCATCTTTGCCTTATTTAATTGATCAAAAGCAAGTCATGGGTCCTCCCAAAACTCAAGGCGGGGGGTGGTTTACTCAAAACTATAAACGCTAGGAGATGGAATTCACTGAGGGTCACACTAAGTTCTAGTTCTCACACTAATGTCTACTTCTTACAAATACATAGAGACGAGAAGAAGAAATTTGATTTAAAATGTGTCAGAGAAAGGCTTATAAGTAAAATGACAGTATGACATTTGAAGCTTAAAATATTTATGAAATTTCACCTTGTGAAGTAGAGTGTCAGGAAGGGGAGGTGGAAGTATTCCAGATAAGTCCTGAGAAAACTTCTTAAGAGTAAGGATGATATATCATATATCTTATTATCCCTCGCATACCCTTTCATATTTGCCTTGCTGACTAGCATGATCAATAAACATTATTTTAATCTATTGATTTCATTTTCAGTTCAGTTCAGTCACTAGCTTACGTCTGACTCTTTGCTACCCTATGGACTGCAGCACACCAGGCCTGCCTATCCATTACCAACTCCTGGAACCTGCTCAAACTCATGTCCCTCGAGTCAGTGATGCCATCCAACAGATTTCACCCTCTGTCGTATCCTTCTCCTCCTGCCTTCAATCTTTCCCAGCATTAGGGTCTTTTGCAATGAGTCAGTTCTTCACACTAGGTGGCCAAAGTATTGGAGCTACAGCTTCAGCATTGATTTAATTTATGTTTACATTATCTTCTTACTTTACATTTGACATAAAGTAAAATTTGTAAACACAATTAAAATAAGATTATTTAAAACGTTTACAGTTAATTCAATGATATCTTCATTTTAAAGAAAGTTCTTAAATTTACAGTAAAATGGTATATTTCAGTATTGTTTATACTTCTGACACCATTTTTGCTTTCTAATTTTGTATTATTTAGTATTCATATCAATTTGTGCTCATTTCATATGCTAGTAAGGGTATACTCAAAATCTTTCAAGCTAGACTTCGGTAGTACGTGAACCAAGAACTTCCAGACATACAAGCTGCGTTTAGAAAAGGAAGAGGAACCAGAGATCAAATCGCCAACTTTCATTGGATCATAGACAATGCAGGGGAATTCTAGAAAAACATCTGGTTCTGCTTCATTGACTAAGCTGAAGTCTTTGACTGTATGGATCACAACAAACTGTGGAATATTATTAAAGAAATGAGAATACCAGACTACCTTACCTGTCACCTGAGAAACCTGTATGCAGGTCAAGAAGCAAAAATTAGAACCTTATATGGAACTACTTACTGGTTTAAAATTGGGAAAGGAGTACGACAAGGCTGTATATTGTCACTGTGTTTATTTAACTTATATGCAGAGTACATCATGTGAAATGCTGGGCTGGATGAATCACAAGCTGGAATCAAGGTTTCCAGGAGAAATATAAACAACCTCAGATATGCAAATGACACCACTATAATGGAAGAAATTGAAGAGCAACTAAAGATACTCTTGATGAGGGTTAAAGAGAAGAGTGAAAAAGCTGGCTTAAAATGAAACATTCAAAAAACAAAGATTATGGTATCCTGTCCTATCTCTTAATGACAAATAGCTGGGGGAAAATTTGAAACACTGACAGATTTTATTATCTTGGGCTCCAAAATCACTGTGGATGGTGATAGCAGCTATGAAATTAAAAGATACTAACTCCTCAGAATAAAAGCTATGACAAATCTAGACATCATATTAAAAAGCAGAAACATCATTTTGTTGACAAAGGTCTGAATAGACAAAACTATGGTTTTTCCAGTAGTCATATACAGATATGAGATTTGGACCATAAAGAAGGTTGAGGGCTGAAGAACTCATGCTTTTGAATTATGGTCCTAGGAAAGACTCTTGGACTGGAAGGAGATCAAAAAGTCAGTCCTAAAGGAAATCAACCCTGATCATTCATCGGAAAGACCGATGCTGAAGCTGAAGCTCCAATACTTTGATCACTTGATGCAAAGAGTTGACTCATTAGAAAAGACCCTGGTGCTGGGAAAGAATGAAGATAAAAGGAGAAGAGTGGGGCAGAGGACAAAATGGTTAGATGATATCACTGACACAATTAACATAAGTTTGAGCAGGCTCTGGGAGTTGGTGATGGACAGGGAGGCCTGGTCTGCTGCAGTCCATGGGATTGAAAAGATTTGGACATGCCTTAGAGACTAAACAACAATTTGTAAAACATTTTGTGTAGTATTAATATCTATGTCTGAATCATCTGAGCATTTTATTCAACTGTTTAACTTAAAGGTATTTTTTACACAATATATTCCTTATTTATATACTGTTTTTACTGAACCAGCTAAATGAAGGAATTTAAAAAAAAACTTCAGCTTTAGCATCGATAATGCTGTGTTTGTCAATCACAAACTTTAGTCATGCTACAGAAACGAACAGTCTGGATGTTTCTTGTCTTTGGCAGATAGATTTGAACTTATTCCATCTAACAGTCAATTTATTTGGGTATACACTTAAAATTAAAGCATAAAATAGAAATAATATTTTTAATCATTTATATGATCACAAATGTGGTGTATACTTTGAAGAAGAAACATTATAAAGCTTAAGTGTACTATTACAATAAAAGTTTTGATTTATACAGAGTTTCCAATTACAGTCTGGTAAAAATATTAATGGGCTTCCCAGGTGGTGCAGTGGTAAAGAATCCATCTGCCAATGCAGGAGACACAAGACACACAGGTTCAATCCAGGGGTTCAATCAGCTTCTAATCCAGAAGGATCAGAAAGATCCCCTGGAGTAGGAAATAACAACCTGTACCAGTATTCTTGCCTGGAAAATTCCAAAGAGAGAAGAACCTGGTTAGCTACAATCCATGGGGTTTCAAAGATTCGTACACAATTAAACACAAACACATACAAATCAGTAAATACAAACTATATCATTTTTACCTTTTTTCTTAATGATATGAATTTAATGTTTGCCAATAAAGAGTTATGTATACTCACTCCTTATCATGAGAAATGCTAGGCTGGAGGAAGCACAAGCTAGAATCAAGATTGCTGGGAGAAATATCAATAATCTCAGATACACAAATGATACCACCTTTATGGCAGAAAGTGGAGAAGAACTAAAGGGCCTCTTGATGAAAGTGAAAGAGGAGAGTAAAAAAGTTGGCTTAAAGTTCAACATTCAGAAAACTAAGATTATGGCATCGGGTCCCCTCACTTCATGGCAAACAGATGGGGAAACAGTGACTGACTTTATTTTTCTGGGCTCCAAAATCACTGCAAATGGTGACTGCAACCATGAAATTAAAAGACGCTTACTCCTTGGAAGGAAAGTTATGACTAACCTAGACAGTATATTAAAAAGCAGAGACATCAGTTTGTCAACAAATGTCCATCTAGTCAAGGCTATGGTTTTTCCAGTAGTCATATATGGATGTGACAGTTGGACTATAAAGAAAGCTGAAAGCCGAAGAATTGATGCTTTTGAGCTGTGGTGTTGGAGAAGACTCTCGAGAGTCCCTTGGACTGAAAGGAGGTCCAACCAGTCCATCCTAAATGAGATCAGTCCTGGGTGTTCATTGGAAAGACTGATGTTGAAGTTGAAACTCCAATAATTTGGCCACCTTATGCAAGGAGCTGACCTATTGGAAAAGACCCTGATTCCGGGAAAGACTGAGGGCAGAAGGGGACCAGAGAAGATGAGATGTTTGGATGGCATCTCTGACTCAATGGACATGGCTTTGGGTGGACTCTGGGAGTTGTTGATTGACAGGGAGGCCTGGCGTGTTGCAGTTCATGGGGTCAAAAAGAGTCGGACTTGACTGAGCAACTTCATTGAACTGAACTGATACTCACTCCTCATCTAAGGTATTGAAATATAATTATTGCAATTAAATTAAATGTATGTGGAAACTCAGGGTTTCTCTAAGTAAAGGTCCAAGTTCTGGGTCTATGCTCTTAAATACAAACCCTTACTCCACCATTATCAGTTGTGGGACCTTAGTTAAATTAATAGCACCTCCTGTTCTACAATTTGTTGTAAATTTAGGATAAAAGTATATTTATCTCATGGCTATTTTGAGGTTTATTTTATTTTTTTTTTAGGTTTAAATAAATTACTACACCTAAGAATTTAAATAAGCAAAAACTTAAAAATTCATGAGTACACATTACTGTTATTATAGTGATATGTTGAAAATAGAGAAAGCCAATATATTTTTTATTTCTAAAGATACAGATAAGAAAGTTCAAATAGATTTTAGTTCAAACTGATTTTAATATTGCTGGAATACGCCTAATATGAATTAAATGCAAATTTTGAGCAAGCTACTATGGATGTGATTTAAAAAACAGTAACAAAAAACACATTCATCTATATGATTGTTCTGGACTTAGTAATCTATCATTTGCATAACAATAATGCTTTATGGTCTTATCTTCCAGTATATTTATGTGAGATGTCTTTAAAGATTATGCAGTTAGCCAAAATGAACATTTCTATTACCAAAATAGTATATGTTTCTAGAATTTTAGTTGCAAATCTCATAGTATTTGTGATTTTTTTAAATTATGAAGGCATTCTAAATATTTCTTTGAACATAGTAAATTCAGTATAAGAAAAATGTATAATTCAGAATATTATATATGCTTTGAAAATCAAGTTAAATATTTGAGTTATCGTGGAAATGTTAGTCTCCTAATTTATTTATTCATTAATGTTTAATACTATGTTGTTTTCTTTCCAGAGCCAATAGATATGGTGGCTTGTTTTTGTATTGTTCATGGGAGTAGTCAAAATTGATTTTGCAATTACTGTTGATATTGATTAGAAAATAAACTTTGCAAATCTCTACCCAGTCTTTTAATTTACCCAAGTTATTTATTAAACATAAGTGATCCTTAGTATTTTCAATCATAGATAAATTTCCAATCTTGCTCTTTTAATTCATAGAGATGACTAAACCCAGTACAACAAGCAAGAGTAAGATTTATAGTTTTACAACATTAATTTTACCTATATGTGTATATACACAGACACACACACCCACACACACATTCTCTGTGTGAAAAGAGAGAGATTGACTGTATCAATATATTTTAGATGAACAAATGTAGGCTTTTAATAAATAGTGATGGGAAATATAATTTTATAGATTTTTCATAGATCATACAACCAATATTAGATTATGGTGACCAATAATGTGACTAATATTTTCTCTTTTAATTCAGGAATTCTTTTAATCCCTTAGAGAAGTTTTACTTGATTTATGAGACTGGGAGAAATACCTGTTTTATATTCTTGGAATCCCATGTTTCTTATAATTTTTTAATTCACAAATATATTCCTCTTTGCATACATTTTTGATTGATATCTTCCTCTCCCCATGTTCTTGGCAGAAAATATGTCTGTTTTGATTGACATTGAATCCCAGCAATCAGCACCTGTCTGGCATATAATAGCTGCTTGGTAATTTACTGACTGAATGAATCAATGAAATACTTAGATTATGAAATATGTTATGGATGAGACTTGCAGAGAAGCATTGCACTATCATCACGAAGGCTTACATTGATTAAGTCAGAAGAAGAAATAGACATATATATTAAACATTTTAGACAAAAATGATTTGGAAACAAAACTGATATAATATCATACAAACAATGGTTGAAATTGCCTCTAATTTCACCAATAATATAACTGATAATTCTGAAATGAAATACTTATTCTGAAAGATATTTTGGTTGATTTTTAAAAATTTTTACAAATGTATGTATTTTAACATTTATAATAAATATATTATAAATCATAATCTCCTTGCCAATGGTTCTTTTTTATAAGCCATTCTCCCTACAACCTAATCTGTAACTTATACATTTTTATTGTACTGACAAAGAACTTTTTTTTTTAAATGAAAGCCTATTTTGAACTGTGGTTTTGGAGAAGACTCTTGAGAGTTCCTTGGACTGCAAGGAGATCCAACCAGTCCATCCTAAAAGAGATCAACACTGGGATTTCTTTGGAAGGAATGATGCTAAAGCTGAAACTCCAGTACTTTGGCCACCTCATGCAAAGAGTTGACTCATTGGAAAAGACTCTGATGCTGGGAGGGATTGGGGGCAGGAAAAGAAGGGACAACCGAGGATGAGATGGTTGGATGGCATCACGGACTCGATGGACGTGAGTCTGAGTGAACTCCGAGAGATGGTAATGAACAGGGAGGCCTGGCGTGCTGCAATTCATGGGGTCGCAAACAGTTGGACACAACTGAGAGACTGAACTGATTACTTATAGGGTAGCATCAGACACTTAAATTACCATCTGAATGCCCTTAGGCTCTTGCCTCAAGGTAATGCTTCCTGACAGAGACATGAACTCTATAACCCTACAAGAAATGGATAGAGCAAGATCAACCAGCATAAAGCAGATATCCTGCTACTACCACATTTTTGCAAAGAATTATCCAAGGTCCTGACTTTCCGGTTTTTAATATTATGTTAGGAACACTCACTTTTATTACAAGTCAGGCCAATGCTTTTTTTTAAGTTCAGCTCCAGAGGCTTATTTCCAAAAATAAGAAACCTGTACCTGTTTTACACTTGAAGGAAGTTAAATAATAAATGGAAGTTTTGTTTGTATTTCTATCATGTTATCATACCTTTGTCCCAGTACTTTTCTATCCTAAAACATGAAAAAAGTCAGCTGAATTATCAAATTAAAGAATTATGGTTTTCTTTGATTCAGTAATCAAATGTTTCCATTTTCTCTTAAATTTTCAGGGAGGCAAACACAAAATAGTACTTATCTGAGAATAAAATAAATAATATATTGTTCAGCTGCTTAGTCATGTCAAACTGCTTGTGATCCCATGGACTGCAGCACGACAGGTTTCCTTGTGCTTCACTATCCTCTGTAGTTTGCTCAAACTCGTCCTTTGAGTCAGTGATGCCATCCACCCGTCTTGTCTTCTGTCATTCCCTTCTCTTCCTGCCTTCAGTCTTCCTCAGCATCAGGATATTTACCAAAGAGTTGGCTCTTCCCATCAGGTGGCCAAAATATTGGAGCTTCAATTTCAGCATCAGTTCAGTTCAGTTCAGTCCTTCAATCATGTCCGACTGTTTGCAATACCATGGACTGCAGCATGCCAGGCCTCCCTGTCCATCACCAACTCCCTGAGTTTACTCAAACTCATGTCCATTGAGTCGGTGATGCCATCCAGCTATCTCATCCTCTGTCATTCCCTTCTCCTGTATTCAATTTTTCCCAGCATCAGGGTATTTTCAAATGAGTCAGTTCTTCACATCAGATGGCCAAAGTACTGGAGTTTCAGCTTCAGCATCAGTCTTTCCAATGAATATTCAGGACTGATTTCCTTTACAATGGACTGGTTGGATCTCCTTGCAATCCAAGGGACTCTCAAGAGTCTTCTCCAACAGCACAGTTCAAAAGCATCAATTATTGGCACTCAGCTTTCTTTATAGTCCAACTCTCACATCTATACATGACTACTGATAAAACCATAGCTTTGACTAGATGGACCTTTGTTGGCAAAGTAATGCCTCTGCTTTTTAACATGCTATCTAGATTGATCATAACTTTCCTTCCAAGGAGTAAGCGTCTTTTAATTTCATGGCTGCAGTCACCATCTGCAGTGATTTTGGAGCCCCCAAAATAAAGTCTGACACTGTTTCCACTGTTTCCCCATCTACTGCCCATGAAGTGATGGGACCATATACCATGATCTTAGTTTTCTGAATGTTGAACTTTTTTTTTTCCTTTTATTTTTTTAAATTTTATTTTACTTTACAGTACTGTATTGGTTTTGCCATACATTGACATGAGTCTGCCATGGTTTTATACGAGCTCTCAATCCTGATCCTCCTTCCCAACTTTCTCACTCTCCTCTTTCACTTTTGTCAAGAGGCTCTTTAGTTCTTCACTTTCTGCCATAAAGGTGGTGTCATTTATGTATCTGAGGTTATTGATATTTCTCCCAGCAATGTTGATTCCAGCTTGTGCTTCATCCAGCCCAGCATTTCTCATGATGTATTCAGCATATAAGTTAAATAAGCAGAGTGACAATATACAGCCTTGACACACTTCTTTTCCTATTTGGAACTAGTTTGTTGTTCCATGTCCAGTTATAATTGTTGCTTCCTGACCTGCATACAGATTTCTTAGGAGGCAGGTCAGATGGTCTGGTATTCCTATCTCTTTAATAATTTTCCAGAGTTTGTTGTGGCATCACACAACATGATGTTAGCTAATGTCAGCATCAGCCCTTCCAATAAATATTCAGCTTTTTTTTTTTAAGATTTACCCATTTGATATCCTTTCTGTCCAAGGAGTTCTCAAAGTCTTTTCCAAAACCATAATTCAAAAGCATAAATTCTTTTGTGCTCAGCCTTTTTTATGGTCCTATTATCACATCCGAATACATAGGTAAGAATAATGGTAAATTTTTTTTTTATTCCCTGACGCATGCAATGTTATTGAATTTTTGGGTGCTATGAGAGCTGGTGATGCTGGATATCGGGCAGGGCATTGCATACACACACACACACACACACACACACACACATACACATCACACTTTTACCAAACTCTGACGACACCAACATCCAATTATATTAAAAAGGTGTTCACTTAAATATCTTTAAAGCAGTACCAAAATGATATTTGTCTTACGGAAAATATGAAATACTTAAGCAGTGTATAGGGCTTCCCTGGTGGCTCAGATGGTAAACAGTCTGCCTGTAAAACAGGAGACCTGGGTTCTATCCCTGGGTTGGGAAGATCCCCTGGAGAAGAGAATGGAAACCCACTCTAGTATTCTTGCCTGGAGAATTCCACGGACAGAGGAGCCTGGTGGGCTACAATCCTTAGAATGCAAAGAGTCAAACACAACTGAGTGACTAGAGTATACTAGTTAGCTATTGTCTTGTTAGCTTCTGGCTGTACTGGTTTGTTAATTCTAACATAAGCTCTGTGCAATAGGTGATATTATTAACCTTCCTTTACAAGTGAGAAAACTGAAGTTCAGGGAAAGTAAACATATAGGTCAAGTCCATACAGTCTAGTGGGGAGACTGGACTGGACCAGACAGTGTGCCCTGTCATATTCAGATTGGTTTAAGCATGCTGATGGGATATCATGAGTATTTGACTCCTTTTATCCTATGTTCTGGAGAAGCCACTGGCAACCCACTCCAGTACTCTTGCCTGGAAAATCCCATGGATGAAGGAGCCTGGAAGGCTGCAGTCCATGGGGTCGCTAAGAGTTGGAAACAACTGAACGACTTCCTTTTTAACTTTTCACTTTCATGCATTGGAGAAGTAAATGGCAATCCACTCTAGTGTTCTTGCCTGGAGAATCCCAGGGATGGAGGAGCCTGGTGGCTGCTGTCTATGGGGTTGCACAGAGTCGGACATGACTGAAGTGACTTAGCAACAGCATTCTATGTTCTACACAATTCCTCATACATATGACTAAACCATGCTTGTGTAGAACTATTACCTCATCTGCATAGTAGTTCTCCTATATGCAGATGCAGAAGATAAAGAAAGTTGTAGATATGATAGACGTGGAAGAAGTGAGTAGTTCTGGAAGAGGACTTAGAGGCAATCTACAAATAAAAATGAAATTAGATATTGAGACCAAGATTTTAAATGAATAAACATTCACAGTTTTTAAACTCTTATATATAAGGAGGTAACTTTTAGGGCAATGGCTACAGTCAGAGACTATTCACTATCTGAATCCAAATTAACTGGTAGCTATGCCACGCTCTTATTAGCTGTGTGACCTTGAACAAATTTATTAACCTCTCTGACAATAACAGTGCCTACTATTGTGAGGATTAAGTCACTTAATGTTTGTAATGTGATTAGAGCATTTCCTGGCACTAGTAAAATAATAATAAACTCTTCTCAAATGTAATAAAAATTCTTAAATATAACACAAGACAGTGTATTGAAAAAAAAAAAGACAAAAGGAAACAGACTGAATGAACAAACATATTTCAAATATGGCTGCTTGTATTCACACCAAGTAGGGAATTATTCTGTCCTATCCTAAAATCTATGTTTCTTCAATAATTCACAGGTGTTATTTTGTTTGTTTGTTTGTTTTTATCAATTATTTAAAGGAATCAGCAATTCCTCTTTTATACAAAGTATACCAGCAATCAGATAAAAAGAGAAAAAGGCTTAATAGTCTTATGAGTCTAACATATTCTTGATATTAATAACACCATTATAAGAAAATGTTGCTCTAATTTATGTAGAAACATAAATTTTAAGTGTCTGAAGAAAATA
Organism: Oreotragus oreotragus; assembly: GCA_006410675.1. Lineage (NCBI taxonomy): Eukaryota > Metazoa > Chordata > Mammalia > Artiodactyla > Bovidae > Oreotragus > Oreotragus oreotragus. Next base: position 82,984 of record SJYX01011033.1, on the reverse strand, counting down.
TTACTTAATTGACTCTAATACTTTATTAAAAATGAATTCTAATCAAATGCTGCCTAAATAATACAGGTAAAAAGAGTTACAAGTTAAAATATATAGCAATGCTATACATCATGTTAATAAAGAAAGACTTATAACTGACAAGATTTTTAAAATTACATAATTCAACCCTATTTATGGATAAAAATTAAAAAGAATACTTAGAGACAATAATTAAAATAAAAATGCTTATATACCTGTTGTAAAATCTTTAGATATATTATCTTGAAGAATAAATGTACCATAAAAGTGTTCGTTATTGTGTCTACCATTTAGTTCAATATTGGAAGCTGCTACCAATGTGATATATAAAAAAGAATCAGATATGTAAATATTAGAAAAAAGAATAAAATGTCATTACATATGGATTTTGTAATTATTCCTTTAGTAAAATACAATAGAATGGGGAAACAAAAATCTTGTAACCAGAATGAGAAAGTCAATAAATTCTTGCACATTCAGGATTTAAAGTTAAACTTGCCTATATCAAAACTGCTGAAATAGAAGCTGACTTTTTATTCACTCTTAAGGAAAATTATGAGCATATAGTAATCAACCTTAAAAGCATGGAAAATACCTTTATAGATAAAATTTAATTGTATTAAGGGACATGAGATATTTGAATTAACTAGATCATTGTATAATATTTATTACACAATTAAACCCCCCACAATGAAAAATATCAGCTTGAATTTTTTATAAGTTCTATAACCACTCTCATATTTAAATAGCATAATACAAGGTAAGAGCTAGTAGACTTTGAAAAAGAAGATAACAAAAAGAGGATTACCTTAATATAGGATTATATTAAAAATTTATAGAAATAAAATCAATCAACGTCTTCAAATCAATCCATGCAATCAATCAAATCAATGCCTCAGATCTGTGCAAAAATAATAATAATAATGTGAAGAGGCAATCCCATGTCTATATGAGTATTTGATATATGATAACCATGGTGCTATACAGGGGTAAATGCCAGATTGTTAGTAGATGGAACTGGGACAACTAAATTTCTATGGAGAAAGGCAATAAGCCCAGGCCTAGATATTAAATCATTTATAAAGGAGGATTCAGAATAATTAATAAAAATAAGAAATAAGAAATAGTATTTGTATACAACAGTAATGTAAAAACTTATTACCAAAAGAACAGACCCTGATAAGATTAAAATTATGTTGAATTTTATCCAAATAAAGATTTCTGTTAAGAGAAGAGCATCACTGATTAAGAAGTTATTTTCAATGTTTCTGGAGATAACTAGATATCCATTGGAGAAGGCAACGGCACCCCGCTCCAGTACTCTTGCCTGGAAAATCCCATGGACAGAGGAGCCTGGTGGGCTGCAGTCCATGGGGTCACTAAGAGTAGGACATGACTAAACGACTTCACTTTCACTTTTCACTTTCATGCATTGGAGAAGGAAATAGCAACCCACTCCAGTGTTCTTGCCTGGAGAATCCCAGTGATGGGGGAGCCTGGGTGGGATCCCATCTATGGGATCGCAGAGTCGGACACAACTGAAGCGACTTAGCAGCAGCAGCAGCAGGTATCCATTAGCAGAGGAATGGTTAGAAGAAATGTGCTGAATTCATGTGATGGAGACAATGTAACAATAATCATCAATAGATATGCAGCAACAAAGAGCTCAAATTGCTGAATGTGTGAAATAGGAAAAAATGATGTAAGGCCTTAGCATCATTTGTAAACATACAAAAATGCAAATTATCACTACTTATTTTACAAAGATACATATAAATTAAGAACATATATTAAATATTTTAGAGTACCTGCCTTTGGAGGGGAGGTGTCAGAAGTGGGGATAAAAAAAAAAAAGACTAGAGAAAAAATGTACGTGCATTATGATGACAAGAATGTGGTCCCTGAAATACACTATTTTAAAAAAGAGAAATGTATAATATCTGCTATTGAATAGTTTATTCCCTAAAGAGAACAACATCACTCACATTTTTCCTAGTAAAACATTACTGGAGAATAATATTTAAAAAATAATAGCAATAGTGTTCATTGAGAATTTACTATGTTCACTTTACTGATATATAAAGGATAATCTAATTTCCATCGTTTAATGCATATAAAGTAACACATTGTACCAGGTAATAAAATGGTTTATTCATCTCAGTTTATTCTCTAATTAGAGAATAGTCTTCCCATCAAGAAAACACTATCTTTTCTTGTTGTAAGCAACAGCAGAACATGCTGTTCTCACAAACAGAATGCATCCACCAAGAAAAAAAAGACATCAAAACTCAGGATACAAAAAATGAAGAATGTCATTTTTAAACATCAATTGACCATTTTTATTATCCAATAAACAGGTATAAATATGAAGAGCATAATCATGGAAAACAGTCCTTCATAGAAATAAAATTATAGTACTCTGATACTTAAGGACAAGTCTTAAAGCAGGCCAAGATTAGTGATGAGTGTTGGAAGTGAAAACACAATAAACACAGAGGAGTATACCCAGGAAAGGAATCCCCCCCCAAAAAAAAATCTCTCTTTACTCAACACACTTATAAGGGCTTATAATCTTTTTTAATGGAGAGATGCTGAAGACTTCCACAAGAGTACACTCTGCATTTTTTTGTCTTTTCTAAGTTCTGTGATTATCCTCAACTGTTTATAATTTTGCTATTATAATTCTGACTCTACTAATTTATTTGTAAAAAAAAATGCAGTATATCATAATTGAAATGAATTTTTGACAATTCTTTGTATTTTTTTTAATCTTGATATATTCCTGCTTCTGTAAGATGTTTGTTTAATGTGTATAAAGATGAAACCACATAAGTCAAATTGAGACTTATACTCACAGTCTTTAAACTGAGATCATACCTGGTCTCCTTATTGGAAAATTCAGACTTTGGTTGAAGAAAGTAGGGAAAACTACTAGTTCATTCAGGTATGACCTAAATAAAATCACTTATGATTACACAGTGGGAGTGACCAATAGATTCAAGGGATCAGATCTGATAGAGTGCCTGAAGAACTATAGATGGAGGTTCAAAACATTTTACAGCAGGCAGTGATCAAAATCATCCCCAAGAAAAAGAAATATAAGAAGGCAAAATGGTTGTCTAAGGAGGCCTTACAAATGGCTGAGAAAAGAAGAGAAATGAAAGCAAAGGAGAAAAGGAAAGATATACCCATGTGAATAGAGACTTCCGAAGAATAGCAAGGAAAGATAAGAAAGCCTTCTTAAGTGAACAATGCAAAGAAATAGAGGAAAACAATAGAATGGGAAAGACTAGAGACCCTGTCTCTTATACACATCTAGATGTGTATAAGAGACAGNAAAAAAAGGTCATAATGACTCAGATAACCATGATGGTGTGTTCATCTAGAGCCAGACATCCTGGAGTGTAAAGTCAAATGGATCTTAGGAAGATTTACTATGAACAAGATAGTTGAGAGTCCCTTGGACAGCAAGGATATCAAACCAATCAATCCTAAAGGAAATCAGCCTGGAATATTCATTGTAAGGATTGATGCTGAAGCTGAAGCTCCAATCTTTTGGCCACCTGATTAGAGCCAGACATCCTGGAGTGTAAAGTCAAATGGATCTTAGGAAGATTTACTATGAGCAAGATTGTTGAGAGTCCCTTGGACAGCAAGGATATCAAACCAATCAATCCTAAAGGAAATCAGCCTGGAATATTCATTGTAAGGATTGATGCTGAAGCTGAAGCTCCAATCTTTTGGCCACCTGATGCCAAGAACTGACTCATTGGAAAAGACCCTGATACTGGGAAAGATTAAGGGCAAAAGGAGAAGGGGGCAACAGAGGATGAGATGGTTGGATGGCATCACCGACTCAAAGGAAATGAATTTGAGCAAACTCTGGGAGATAGTGACAGACAGGGAAGCTTGGTGTGCTGCAGTCCATGAGGTCACGAACAGGTAGATATGACTGAGTGACTGAACAACAACAACACATCTTATTGAAGATCACCTTCTGATGTCTCATCGAAGAAAGAATTTAGAGTAAGAAGTGGATTTATTTAGGGAGAAACACACTCCAGAGATAGTGTTAGCCATTAGAGAAGGCAAAAGCTGCAAAGAGTATGGAGTTGTCTGCTTTTATAGGGGTGGGTAATTTCATAGGCTAGAGTGGGAAGGTTATTTCAGCTATTTTGGGAAAGGGATGGGGATTTCCAGGAAAAGGGCCACTGACCATTTTTTGACCTTTATAATCAGCTTTGCAACTGTCATGGTGCTTGGGGGTGTTTCATTTAGTTTGCTGATGTGTTATACAATGAGCCTATAGTGAGGTTCATTGTGTAACACATCAATACATCCAGTGGACGTCCACTTGTCCACCATCTTGGAGTCATTTTGTTCTAATCAGTTTACATTGTATCCTTGGGCTATTTCATTTTGTTTAGTGTTGTGCCCTGCCTCCTCCTCCCCCATTTCAAAGTCACCTCATTTCATATAAAATGACTTTTAAAAGCAGTATTTTTCACTTTTGCATTAAATTCTCTATCATTTATAAACTTTTTGCATTTTTTCTACACAGCTACAGTTCTTCTTAATGGTTTTCATATCAAGAAGATAATTTTGTTATTCTGATCAAATATGAAGTATGTGTTGAAGAGGTGCAGAATTTACTACCCCAAAATGTGTCTCTTTGGTAAAACAATTGTTTTTAAGAGACAACAGACTCAGGAGAAATTCTAAAAATCCAGCAGAAGTTGCCCTTTTAAAGAAGCATTTACATTTTAAGAGGAAAATCTCTTTTTTAAAGGGCTCTCCCTTGGTATACTATTAAGGGAAACATTGGCTGAAACTGCCCTTCCTGGACAGGCACCATATTAACCACTTGCCTGAGTTATTTTACAACAGGATGTCTTGATAAGGAGCATGAAACTAATAAGCCATTGCCAACTGGGAGAGTTTGGGAAAGGTCAAAAGGAGATGCCACAGGGTCCTACCACCTCCCAGCGAAATCATTCTTGCTGTCATGAATCTTGGCGTGCATCACCAGGAAGGACCCTGGGTCAAAACGATCAGCCAGAGACAACAGGGAAACTAATCTTATCACCATAAAAAACGAGACTGCAAGCCACGTGCCAGAGCAGTCTTCCTGGGTTCCTTACTTTCTGGTTCTCCACCCCGGCAGTCTAAAGTCTCTTGCACTGTCAGCACGTGTGTCTCCTCAGATAATTCATTTCTGT
>SJYX01011033.1:63254-75447 GCA_006410675.1 Oreotragus oreotragus | reverse complement strand
GTACTCTTGCCTGGAAAATCCCATGGACGGAGGAGCCTGGTAGGCTGCAGTCCATGGGGTCGCTAGGAGTTGGACACGACTGAGCAACTTCACTTTCATGCATTGGAGAAGGAAATGACAACCCACTCCAGTGTTCTTGCCTGGAGAATCCCAGGGATGGGGGAGCCTGGTGGGCTGTCGTCTATGGGGTCACACAGAGTCGGACACGACTGAAGTGACTTAGTAGTAGTAGTAGTAACAGAGTGGTGTTTCTGATTCTTAATAATCAACCATCTGGTTCCAACCATTCTGGGGTTTACTGCTTGTGGTCAGCCCATAGTCACTATCCTTTATCTGAGTGGCATACTAATCTCTGCAGAACAAGTCAAAGGTACATATCATGTTGTTGTAAATATCCTTCAAGGAGGAACTAGTACTGTTTTATGAGGGAACTACTGTCTAAATTTGGCTTCCCAGGCAGCACTAGGAGTAAAGAACCCACTTGCCAATGCAGGAGACATAAAAGACATGGATTCAATCCCTGGGTCAGGAAAAACCCCTGAAGGAGGGCATGGGAACCCACTCCAATAAGACTCCGGTAGACAAAGGAGCCTGGCAGGCTACAGTCCATAGGTTCACAAAGAGTTGGACACATCTGAAGTGACTTAGCAGGCAGGGCTGCACTGTTTAAATTATCATTACTTTTCTTGATTGACTAACCATGCTTGCTATTTGGAACTTAGGGAAGGACTAGGAGACTAAATTTTTTGTTGTGTTGTTGTTTACCTACAAACAATAAACGGGGAACATAGAGGGGCTTTTGTACCTGAGAAGGCCCTGCAGGGTGCTGCTCAGTTTCAGGAATTACTGTTTTCCTGGATATCCCCCAAGCATAGAGAAAGTGTATATAAACTTCTGTTTTTCCCTTGTTAAGCTGTCTTTATTATAAGGCATACCTCAATCAAGATTCTTAGAAGGGTAGAGAAACATTATTTTGCTTCCCTCCCCAACAGTGTTTTGCTGTTGGAATTGTTTGGCATTAGACTTGATTCCAGAAAATTTACACTGTTTAACTTTTACATATCCTATTATATTAAAAACAAAATTAAACTAAGTATATTTAAAGATCTTAATTGGCTTTACTCAACCTTTCGTGAATCCATCAGCATCCTTTCTAGGAACAGGAATAGTGCTCCAAGGTTATTACAGGCAGGTGAAAGTGAAAGTCACTTAGTCGTGTATAACTCTTTACAACCTCGTGGACTATACAGTTCATGGAACTCTCCAGGCCAGAATACTGGAGTGGGTAGCCTTTCCCTTCCCCAGGGGATCTTCCCAACCCAGAGACTGAACCCAGGTCTCCTGCATTGCAGGCGGATTCTTTACCAGCTGAGCCACAAGGGAAGCCCCATTATAAGCAGGAGGGTGGAGCAAAAGTGAGGTGAGCAAAAGAAGCAATAGGCTTATTTTTAAGCCAGGAATTTATTTATTTATTCATTTTTTTGAGTGGAAAGTTGGGGAATGGATTTTATTATTATTTTTTTTATTTTTTTTTACTTTATTTTACTTTACAGTACTGTATTGGATTTGGCATACATTGACATGAATCCGCCACGGGTGTACATTAACTGCCAAACATGAACCCCCCTCCCACCTCCCACCCCACATCATCCCTCTAGATCATCTCCATGCGCCAGCCCCAAGCATCCTGCATCCTACATTGAACATAGACTGGCGATTCGTTTCTTACATGGTAGTATACATATTTTATTGTTCAGATAGCCTCTTCTTTCTTTGGGCAATAGTGACAGACTACTTCACTGGGGCTGACTAGAGAAGTCCACACTGGTCAATTAAGAGTACAGTTTCTAAGGAAAGTGGAAATTACAATTAACTTAGGTATTAAGTCTAGGTTTGATATCCTGGGCAAAAGTGAGGACATTTGGGGCCTATGATCTTCTCTTTAATACTTACTATATTTTGTCATTTTTTTTAATCCACATGTTAATGTTAACTATTTATTCATTATTATGCTAAATTGTTTAAAATTTTATAAAACATCTATAAATAGCAAAAGGATAGTACATATTGATATTATATGTGATATTTCTTGTATACTTAGTATTATTTTGTATAATTTTCCATCTTCATTATTACAAAATTAAGTGTTTTAGTATATGTAATTCTCATAAGTAAAAATGTTGAAAAGTATTCTGAAAAATAAATAATTTTGCAAATTTGTGTGATAGAAAAGAGAATTGTTATACAGAGTGAAGTAAGCCAGAAAGAAAAACACCAATACAGTATACTAATGCATATATATGGAATTTAGAAAGATAGTAATAATAACCCTGTATGTGAGACAGCAAAATACACACAGACGTATAAAACAATCTTTTAGACTCTGTGGGAGAGAGAGAGGGTGGGATGATTTGGGAGAATGGCATTGAAACATGTATAATATAAAATATGAAACGAATTGCCAGTCCAGGTTCAATGCATTATACTGGATGCTTGGGGCTGGTGCACTGGGACGACTCCCCAGAGGAGTGCTATGAGGAGGGGAGAGGGAGAGGGGTTCAGGATGGGGAACACGTGTATACCTGTGGTGGATTCATGTTGATATATGCCAGAACCAATACAGTGTTGTGAAGTAAAAAAAAAAAAAAAAGAAATTTATACTGGATGCTTGGGGCTGGTGCACTGGGACGACTCCCCGGAGGAGTGCTATGAGGAGGGGAGAGGGAGGGGGGTTCAGGATGGGGAACACGTGTATACCTGTGGTGGATTCATGTTGATATATGCCAGAAACAATACAGTGTTGTGAAGTAAAAACAAAAAAAAAGGAAAGAAAAGAGAACTGTTTTTCATTTTTATTTTTCTGATATATTTATACTGAACTTTAATCTGAACATGCATTTCTCAGTTATATACTTCTTCATGTTTTACCTAAAATTTCTTTCCTTCTGTGTTCATCATTAAATATGCTTACCACATTTTTTCTTGGAACCGGTTTAATTTATTGAAGACTTTTCCTCATAAAGCAGACCTCCCCAGATAAATATTATAGCTCTCCTCTATACTCTCTTAAGAATTTGAATCACTGTTCTCCATTAGAGTCTCAAGCTGAAGGTATTTCAAAGCTGATCTTATGAAAGCTGTGTGTGTGTGAGTCACTCAGTCCTGTCCAACTCTGTTACCCTAGGGACTGTAGCCCACCAGCCACCTCTGTCCATGGAATTTTACAGGCAGGACTATTAGAGTGGGTTGCCTTTCCTCCTCCAGGGATCTTCTTGACCCAGGGATCAAACCCATGTCTCCTGCATGGCAAATTCTTTACTGCTGAGCCACCAGGGAAACCTGTATGAGGCAATAATACTAGAGTGGGTTGCCTTTCCTCCTCCAAGGGATTGTTTTGACCCAGGCATCAAACCCATGTCTCCTGCATGGCAAATTCTTTACTGCTGAGCCACCAGGTATCAAACTGCCAACATCCGCTGGATCATGGAAAAAGCAAGGGAGTTCCAGAAAAGCATCTATTTCTGCTTTATTGACTATGCCAAAGCCTTTGACTGTGTGAATCACAATAAACTGTGGAAAATTCTGAAAGAGATGGGAATACCAGACCACCTAACCTGCCTCTTGAGAAATCTGTATGCAGGTCAGGAAGCAACAGTTAGAACTGGACATGGAACAACAGACTGGTTCCAAATAGGAAAAGGAGTATGTCAAGGCTGTATATTGTCACCATGCTTATTTAACTTATATGCAGAGTACATCATGAGAAATGCTGGACTGGAAGAAACACAAGCTGGAATCAAGATTGCCGGGAGAAATATCAATAACCTCAGATATGCAGATGACACCACCCTTATGGCAGAAAGTGAAGAGGAGCTAAAAAGCCTCTTGATGAAAGTGAAAGAGGAGAGTGAAAAAGTTGGCTTAAAGCTCAACATTCAGAAAACGAAGATCATGGCATCCGGTCCCATCACTTCATGGGAAATAGATGGGGAAACAGTGGAAACAGTGTCAGACTTTATTTTTTGGGGCTCCAAAATCACTGCAGATGGTGACTGCAGCCATGAAATTAAAAGACGCTTACTCCTTGGAAGAAAAGTTATGACCAACCTGGATAGTATATTCAAAAGCAGAGACATTACTTTGCCGACTAAGGTCCGTCTAGTCAAGGCTATGGTTTTTCCTGTGGTCATGTATGGATGTGAGAGTTGGACTGTGAAGAAGGCTGAGCACTGAAGAATTGATGCTTTTGAACTGTGGTGTTGGAGAAAACTCTTGAGAGTCCCTTGGACTGCAAGGAGATCCAATCAGTCCATTCTGAAGGAGATCAACCCTGGGATTTCTTTGGAAGGAATGATGCTAAAGCTGAAACTGCAGTACTTTGGCTACCTCATGCGAAGAGTTGACTCATTGGAGAAGACTCTGATGCTGGGAGGGATTGGGGGCAGGAGGAGAAGGGGACGACCGAGGATGAGATGGCTGGGTAGCATCATGGACTCGATGGACTTGAGTCTGAGTGAACTCCAGGAGATGGTGATGGACAGGGAGGCCTGGCGTGTTGTGATTCATGGGGTCTCAAAAAGTTGGACACAACTGAGCAACTGAACTGAACTGAACTGAGCCACCAGGGAAGACTGTATGAGGGCTGTGAGTAATGAAAATGCTATCTCCCCTGATTTATTTCTAATTGTGATTGTGTAACTTAGGAATTTGCAAGGCGTTCACATTGTTGACTTGTAAAGAGGATTCTTCAGGTTTCTTACCCACTTCACCTCCAAGAAGCATTTACATCTTTTCAAAATGTAAGCTGAGCATCTTAAAACTATGATAATGAGGAAAAAAGTGAAGTGTTGTCCATCCTTATTCACAACATTTAATGTAAGAAGATAGAGTTTCCTATTGGCAACTCCGTTAGTAGGACTAAATGTCAAACTTCACTGTAATTGATGTGCAAATCTATCAACTGAATGACCTCCTTAACAGAAGATATTAAGAAGAGGTGGCAAGAATACACAGAAGAACTGTACAAAAAAGATCTTCACAATCCGGATAATCACGATGGTGTGATCATTCACCTAGAGCCAGACATCCTGGAATATGAAGTCAAGTGGGCCAAAGCATCACTATGAACACAGCTAGTGGAGGTGATGGAATTCCAGTTGGGATATTTGAAATCCTGAAAGATGATGAAGCACTGCACTCAATATGCCAACAAATTTGGATAACTCAGCAGTGACCACAGGACTGGAAAAGGTCAGTTTTCATTCCAATCCCAAAGAAAAGCAATACCAAAGAATGCTCAAACTACCCCACAATTGCACTCATCTCACATGATAGTAAAGTGATGCTTAAAATACTCCAAGCCAGTCTTCAGTAATACATGAACCATGAACTGGTTTTAGAAAAGACAGAGGAACCAGAGATCAAATTGCCAACATCCTCTGGATCATGGAAAAAGCAAGAGAGTTCCAGAAAAATATCTTTTTCTGCTTTATTGACTATGCCAAAGCCTTTGACTGCATGGATCACAATAAACTGTGGAAAATTCTGAGAGAGATGGGAATACCAAACCACGTGAAGCAACAGTTAGAACTGGACATGGAACAACAGACTGGTTCCAAATAGGAAAAGGAGTATGTCAAGGCTGTATATTGTCACCCTGCTTATTTAACTTTTATGCAAGGTACATCATGAGAAAGTCTGGACTGGAAGAAACACAAGCTGGAATCAAGATTGCTTGGGAGAAATATCAATACCCTCAGATATGCAGATGACACCACCCTTATGGCAGAAAGTGAAGAGAAGCTAAAAAGTCTCTTGATGAAAGTGAAAGAGGAGAGTGAAAAAGTTGGCTTAAAGCTCAACATTCAGAAAACGAAGATCATGGCATCCAGTCCCAACACTTCATGAGAAATAGGTGGGAAACAGCGGAAACAGTGTCAGACTTTATTTTTGGGGGCTCAAAAATCACTGCAGATGGTGATTGCGGCCATGAAATTAAAAGATGCTTACTCCTTGGAAGGAAATTTTTATTCAACCCAAACAGCATATTGAAAAGCAGAGATATTAGTTTGCCAACAAAGATCTGTCTAGTCAAGGCTATGGTTTTTCCAGTGGTTATGTGTGAATGTGAGAGTTGAGCTATGAAGAAAGCTGAGCCCTGAAGAATTGATGCTTTTGAGCTGTGGTGTTGGAGAAGACTCTTGAGAGTCCCTTGGACTATAAGAAGATCCTACCAGTCCATCCTAAGGGAAAGTCCTGGGTGTTCACTGGAAGGAATGATGTGGAAGCTGAAACCCCAATACTTTGGCCACCTGATGCAAAGAGCTGACTCATTTGAAAAGACCCTGATGCTGGGAAGGATTGAGGGCAAGAGGAGAAGGGGACGACAGAGAATGAGAGGGTTGGATGGCATCATTGACTCAATCGACATGGGTTTGGTTGGACTCTGGGAGTTGGTGATGGACAGGAGGCCTGGCATGCTGTGGTTTATGGGGGTCACAAAGAGTCAGATATGACTGAGTGACTGAATTGACGTGAATGTCTTTAACAGATGTGTTATATTTGAATCCAAACTAAAAATTCTGTTAATTGTTAAGCTGACATGAAATTAGAATGGGATAGAATGGAGATAGGAGAATGAATTAAGAAGTAATTGACATTTCTAGAAATGTAAAATAAAGAAATTATCAAGCAATATTTTAGCATTTATGTCATACAATGTCTTTTTGAGGATCTTCAGTTCTTAAAATTTCCTTGTTCATGAATCTATTTTCCTCTCAATTATTCTCTACCATCTGCAGCTATAGGTACAAATGAGTGCATATTGAGAGTAATGGCAAATTGCCACTGGCACAACTTCTTTAATTTTTATCAATTTTTAAACTGAAGTACAATTGATTTACAGTGTTGTGTCAATATCAGACATGGCATAACTTCTTTTGATTTTAGTACTACTTCAGGTGACCATCTAAACTTGAAGATGTTTATATTTTGTTTAAATTAACAGTCAGAAGATACTGAATATACCACTAAAATTTTTTTTTCACAGTTCTTTCAAATTCTCTCACTTCTCCTAACTTATTAAGGTAGAAATAGTTTGCAAAATGTTACCAGTTTCCAAAACTTTTCTCAGTAATGTGATATCGACTAAAAAAATAAATAAAAGCACAGCCTAAAGCTAGAAATTATGTTTTATTTGGCAAGCAGAACTGAGGATTCAATCCTAGGACCCAACCTCTCAGATAGCTCTGAGCAACAGTTCAGAATAGGTAAGAGAGGATTCAGGATATATAGGAGTTCTTGCAGTAATGACCAGGTAGTTAGAACATCAAAAGACCACTGTCAGTTAAAGAAAACTAAATATCTCAGATTAATGAATTTAGAGCTTTTCTGTATGCAGGAAGATGAAAAAGTCAGAACTCACTGAAATAATTCCTTTCATATGAATTTCAGCCATCTGGGATGTACATTCTGCGCTACAGTCCATGGGGTCATAAGTAGTCAGACACAACTGAGCATCTGAGCATGTATGTATATATAGAAAACTAACGCATTTAGATCAGTTCAGTTCCATTCAGTTGCTCAGTCATGTCTGACTCTTTGTGAAGCCATGGACTGCAGCATGCCAGACCTCCCTGTCCATCATCCACCACAGGAGTTTACTCAAACTCATGTCCATGGCATTGATTATGCCATCCAACCACCTCATCCTCTGTCATGCCCTTCTACTCTCACCGTCAATCTTTCCCAGCATCAGGGTCTTTTCCAATGAGTCAGTGCTATGCATCAAGTGGCCAAGATACTGGAGTTTCAGCTTCAGCATTAGTCCTTTCAATGAACACCCAGAACTGATTTCCTTTAAGACTGACTGGTTTGATCTCCTTGCAGTCCAAGGGACTCTCAAGAGTCTTCTCCAATACCATAGTTGCAAAGCATCAATTCTTCTACACTCAGCTTTCTTTACAGTCCAACTCTCATGTCCATACATGACTACTGGCTAAACCACAGCCTTGACTAGATGGACCTTTGTTGGCAAAATAATGTCTCTGCTTTTCAATATGCTGTCTAGGTTGGATATAACTTTCCTTCCAATAAGTAAGCATCTTTTAACTTCATGGCTGCAGTCACCATCAGCAGTGATTTTGGAGTCCAAAAAAATAAAGTCAGACACTGTTTCCACTGTTTCTCCATCTATTTGCCATGAAGTGACGTGATCAGGTGCCATGATCTTAGTTTTCTGAATGTTGAGCTTTAAGCCAACTTTTTCACTCTCATCTTTCACATTCATCAAGAGGCTCTTTAGTTCTTCTTCAATTTCTTCCATAAGGGTGGTATCATCTGCATATCTGAGGTTATTAACATTTCTCCTGGCAATCTTGATTCCAACTTGTGTTTCATCCAGCCCAGCATTTCACATTGTGTACTCTGCAGAGAAGTTAAATAAGTAGGGTGAGAATATACAGCTTTGACATACTCCTTTCCCTATTTGGAACTAGTCTGATGTTCCATGTCCAGTTTTAACTGTTGCTTCTTGACCTGTATATAGATTTCTCAAGAGGCAGGTCAGGGGTCTGGCATTCCCATCTCTTGAAGAATTTTTCACAGTTCGTTGTGATCCACACAGTCAAAGCCTTTGGTGTAATCAGTAAGCAAAAGTAGATGTTTAGATGTTTTTCTGGCATTCTCTTTTTTTTTAGATGATCCAGCAGATGTTGGCAATTTGATCTCTGGCTCCTCTGCCTTTTCTAAATCCAGCATGAATATCTGGAAGGCCACGGTTCACGTTCTGTTGAAGCCTGGCTTGGAGAATTTTGAGATTACCTTGCTAGTGTGTGAAGTGAGTACAACTGTGTGGTAGTTTGAACATTCTTTGGCATTGCCTTTCTTTGGGATTGGAATGAAAATAGACCTTTTGCAGTCCTGTGGCCACTGCTGAGTTTTCCAAATTTGCTGGTATATTGTGCAGCACTTTCACATCATCATTTTTTGGATTTGAAATAGCTCCCCTGGCATTCCATTCCATTAGCTTTGTTCGTAGTAATGCTTCCTAAGGCCCACTTAACTTCGTATCCAGGGTGTCTGGCTCTAGGTGAGTGATCACAGCATCGAGGTTATCTGGGTCATGGAGATCTTTTTTGTTTAGTTCTTTTGTGTATCCTTGCCACCTCTTCTTAACATCTTCTGCTTCTGTTAGGTACAAACAATTTCTGTCTTCTATTGTGCTCATCTTTGCATGAAATATCCCCTCATTATCTCTAATTTTCTTAAAGAGATATTTAGTCCCTCATCTTATTAATTTTGCTAAATATACCTTTGGACAGTCTCAAGTCAATCTGCTTAATTTTATTTTTCTTACCACATTTACTCAGGCCACCATCAGTTTTTACTTGAATATGCCCAGAAATACTATCAAAGACTTGAATATGTGTAGAAAAGAATATTGAGCCTCTTTCTGCTTTTTTGCAGAACCTCTGGGTCTAATTAATTCTATAGGGTTTGATCTTCAGTTTTTGACTGACTTTGTTTTGACTAGTCTATTTTATAAATTCAATAAGGATTAAATTAACTTGCTGAAATAAATAACAATGCAAAAAATTCTTTACCTTCAAGTGAAGTGTTAGGCACGTCCAACTCTTAACCTTACATGTATGCTTTTTGACAAAGAACTAATTACCAGTTTTTATCTATTAGCAAATTAATTTTGGCATGCATTATCGTAATGTATGAAGAGAAATATTACTCTCTGAGTTGGGCCAAGGGAAGGACTAACGTGATCATCCAACTAAATGGTTAAGAATGCCAAAATAGATTTGCTAGAATCCGTTATGGTATCTTATTGTTACCCTCACTGATTAAGAAGTTAAAATTTGTTTGATATAGATTTATTTTATATTTTTGTCAATGTATCTTGTTTTTACTATTTGAAAATTTTTACTTCATCACTTATTATGTCAAAGTTATAATATTGCAGGTCATTTCCTTTCTAAAAATATAGATAGCTCATTTTTCTCTCAGAATAAACTTCAAACTTCTTCTCCTTTTATTTATTTATTTTTCTTTTTGGTCACACAACTTGTGGGATCTCAGTTGCGTGACCAAGGGTTAAACTCAGACAATGGCAGTGAAGCCTGAAATTCTAACCACTAGGCAACTGGGGAACTCCCTAAATCCTAAACTTCTTAAGCTAACTTTAAAAGCCCACAATAGATAGATACTTGGACATGCATGTTGATGATTGGCAGAAACCAAAAAAATTCTGCAAAGTAATTATCCTTCATTTAGAAAAATTAAATAGATTAAAAAGAAAAAAAAAAAAAAGGTACCTGGAAAGTCTTCTTTCAGTTACCTCTTGAGTGAGTCATAGATTCCTATCATTTGGTACTGTTTCTGACCTGTATCATGCTCTGCTTCATCTTTTAATTTTACCTTCAACATATTAATCTGCTCTTACCTCCCTTTCTATTCTCCAGGCTAGCTCCTGATTGACGTTCAGGCTTCATTTTAAATGTTCCTTCTTGAAATTTTTCCCTGGACATGCAACCCTGGAATGCCATTCCTCTGTATCCAGTAACATCCTGTACTAACATAGCATTAGCTAACTCCTTGTTTAACTGTTGATTCAAGTTACTTTTAACACACTGATTATTGTTTCTTCACCAACATACATATCCTTAATATGTAGCACAGTCTATTGTGTGCATGTGTTTAAAGAGTTTTGATTGCTTAAATTGAAACATTCTCTGCTAACCCCTGGCTGGTGCCGCTGCTGCTCAGTAGCTTCAGTCGTGTCCGATTCTGCACGACCCCATAGACGGCAGCCCACCAGGCTCCTCCATCCCTGGGATTCTCCAGGCAAGAACATTGGAGTGGGTTGCCATTTCCTTCTCCAACGCATGAAAGTGAAAAGTGAAAACGAAGTCGCTCAGTCGTGTCCGACTCTTAGCGACCCCGTGGACTGCAGCCCACCAGGCTCTTCCGTCCAAGGGACTCTCCAGGCAGGAATACTGGAGTGGGGTGTCATTGCCTTCTCCCAGCTAGCCTCTGCTATCTCTTATGCTGATTCTCTATTGCTTAAACTAAATTTACCTTAGAAATTCATTACTTCCTATACTCAAGCCATTCACATTCAGCCTGCTTCCATGACCCAGTTGAAATTCACTAAAAACATTCATTATTTTATGAGTCGTCTTTTGCTTTTCACAGGAAAAAAAAAAGTATATAAAGCAGGGTGTGTTTGCAGGTTAAGTAGACATGTATGGATGTGAGAGTTGGACTGTGAAGAAAGCTGAGTGCCGAAGAATTAATGCTTTTAACTGTGGTGTTGGAGAAGACTCTTGAGAGTACTTGGACTACAAGGAGATCCAACCAGTCCATTCTAAAGGAAATCAGGTCCTGGGTGTTCTTTGGAAGGAACTGTGCCAAAGCTGAAACTCCTGTACTTTGGCCACCTCGTATGAAGAGTTGACTCATTGCAAAAGACTCTGATTCTGGGAGGGATTGGGGGCAGGAAGAAAAGGCAATGACAGAGGGTGAGATGGCTGGATGGCATCACCGACTCGATGGATGTGAGTTTGAGTGAACTCCGGGAGTTGGTGATGGACAGGGAAGCCTGACATGCTGCGATTCATTGGTTCACAAAGAGTCGAACACTACTGAGCAACTGAACTGAACTGAAATGCAATAAATATTTTTAATATAGGTAGAAGAATCATGAGACAAAATATGTTAATAAATAAATTCTAGAGTTTACTGAATTATGATTCCAGATATCTTAAACAATACTTAAGTTAATTTTTTACCTAACTTTCAGTTCAGTTCACTTCAGTCATTCAGTCGTGTCTGACTCTTTGCGACCCCATGAACCGCAACACACCAGGCCTCCCTGTCAATCACCAACTCCTGGAATCTACCCAAACTCATGTCCATTGAGTTGGTGATGCCGTCCAACCATCTCATCCTTTGTCATCCCCTTCTCCTCCTGCCCTCAATCTTTCCCAGAATCAGGGTCTTTTCAAATGAGTCAGCTTTTTGCTTCAGGTGGCCGAAGTATTGGGGTTTCAGCTTCAACATCAATTCTTCCAATGAACATCCAGGACTAATCTCCTTTGGGATGGACTGGTTGGATCTCCTTGCAGTCCAAGGAACTCTCAAGAGTCTTCTCCAATACCACAGTTCAAAAGCATCAATTCTTTGG
>SJYX01011033.1:21864-53441 GCA_006410675.1 Oreotragus oreotragus | reverse complement strand
GTATATATTTAATATCTATATATAAAGTGTATATATACATTTAATATATATATTAAAGGTAGTGTACAAATAATATTTATTACTAAAATTAAATTTCCCTTTTTCTTTGTACTGTTTTTAAATTAAAATATATGACTCACATTTTACTTCAGTTTAGTCACTTAGAAGTGGCTTTTAAAAAATGAAAAATATTTTTTAATGGCTTAAAACTATGAACATTTATTATCTCAAAATTTTAATGGGTCAGAATTCTGGACACATTTTAGCTGTGTCCTCTGCTCAAAGTCTCATAGTAGAAGTGTCAGTCAAGGTACAGTATCATCTGGAGGCTGAGAGGGGAAAAAAGTCTCCTTCCCAGTTCTATCTGGTTGCTATCTGAATTCATTTCCTTATGGCTGTACAACTTGACTCTTTAGCTCCTATAGACAGCCCATGGTGCTTTGCCATGGAAACCTCACCATAAGCAATTCACAACATGTCTGCTTGCTTCTTTAAGGCCAACAGAGAGAAAGAACAGCTTTACTGAGGTGGAGAATCATGTAACATGATGACAGGAGTAACATTCTTTCACGTTTTCACCTTTGCTATAAAATGGAACCTAAATATGGCAGAGCCATCCCCTCACCATTGCCCCCTCACCATCCCCTCATATTGTATGAGTTAGGAACAGGTCATAGAAGCCAATCACACTCACAAAGAGAGGATCACACAAAACCATGAACACCAGGAAGCAGACATCATTGCTGGTTAGTGTAGTCTATGCCATAGATCTGTAATAAGTAAGTAAAGTCACTCAGTCATGTCCGACTCTTTGTGACCCCATGGACTGCAGCCCACCAAGCTCCTCAGTCCATGGGATTCTCCAAGCAAGAATACTGGAGTGGGTTGCCATTTCCTTCTCCAGGGGATCTTCCCGACCCAGGGATCAAACCCAGGTATTCCGCATTGGAAGCAGACGCTTTAACCTCTGAGCCACCAGGGAAGTCCCCATAGATCTGTAATATCACCTATCAAATTAGTGTCACTAGGAAACCACATTGTCAATAGCAACTAAAATTCCCTTATTGCTGAGCTTTTGTGAGATTAATTGAATTTAACTTTCACAATCCTCTTGGAACAACTTTGCATTACATATAATCATGGATGGAAATTAATGCTAAATATGTAGGAAAAGATAAAACTATTTCCAGCTACTTCACTTGATAGAGTGACAGTTGCTGAAAAAGACCATAAAAATAAATATGAATATGTAAGAGATTCTGATCTTAAAATAATTCTGCTATTGAAAGAAAGTTAAAGGCCATTTCTTTTAGGCAAACTAAGGTCTTCTCAAGCAATGCATATGTTTAAGTTGCTTTGCTACTCAATTTTAACTCACCTGTTAGTTACTGTGAATTCATTTTAACAGAATCTTAGGAAATTTGTCTAGAATAATTTTTGTTATTAAGTAAAAAATCCATCTTTGTCCTAATCCTCTTCTGCTGATAAGCATCTTGTTTTTTTGGTATATTTTTAGTTTAATATTTTATATTGGTATTACTTTTACAGTCAAGAGAAGACAGCCTGAGCCTAAATATAGTTATATATACATATATATATATATATATATATATACATATATATATATTTTTAATTGGAGGCTAATTACTTTACAATATTGTGGTGTTTTTTTGCCATATATTGACATGAATCAGCCACGGGTGTACATGTGTATCACCATCCCAAACCTCCCTCACACTTCCCTCACCATCCCATCCCTCTGGCTTGTCCCAGTGCACTGGCTTTGAGTACCCTGTTTCACGCATCAAACATGGACTAGTCATCTATTTCATATATGGTAATATACATGTTTCAATGCTATTCTCTCAAATCATCCCACCCTTGCCTTCTCCCGCAGAGTCCAAAAGTCTGTTCTTTATATCTGTCTCTTTTGCACTCTTGCATACAGGGTCATCTTTACCATCTTTTTAAATTCCATATATATGCATTAATATACTATATTGGTGTTTTTCTTTCTGACTTACTTTATTCTGTATAATAGGTTCCAGTTTCATCCACCTCATTAGAAGTGACTCAGATGTGTTCTTTTTTTTTTTTTAATAGCTGAATAGTATTCCATTGGGCATATGTACCAGAACTTTCCTAATAGTATAATTAGATTATTTTTGAAGAATGGTGCCTAATAAATAGAATAACTTTACATGGAACAAAAGACCTGTGGCAAAAATGGCACTTGGTCAAGTATTTGAGGATCCCTTGAGATGATGTAGATTCCTCAAGTTGGGGAGATAAATGAAATCACAGAAGGACTGGATCTTCTCCTAGAAAGCTAAGATTTCATAGAAAGATTTCAACAATTTCAAGTGTGTATTGTGACAGAAATTCTTGTCAGCTAAAAGAGGTATGGATCACTTCAGTGTGCTTACAAGAGATAGTATATTGTATTTCCAGTGTCAGATTTCATGAGTGCAGATGAGATGAAGCCTACTATAGTTTTGATGATTTCTGGGCAGAACTAGGCAGAGCTGAGTGCAAATAAGAGGGACTGTCAAATAATTAAATTAAACTAATACAATCAACAGCTATTCAAGTAAGATATTAACACAACGCATATTAACAGGAAAGTAGTATTCCTCTTATTGCATAATATTTCAGTTACAAATTTGTCTTAATTATATAAGTTCTCTAGTTGATTTCTTACTATTGATAATTTTTACCATAATTTATTTATCTAAGTTATGAAGCTTTAATAATTATTTATAAATTATATATTTATATCAACTAAATTAATTGACTAATAGGTAATAGTACAAACTTAATTAGAACAGAGTTTAATAAAAATCATTATTAATGATTCAGGATACATTTAACAAGTCATTTATCTCTGTCAATATGTCAACATTTATTAAGAATAAGATGTGTGTGTGTGTGCTCAGTAGTGTCCAACTCTTGTGATCTCATGGACCATGGAACAACAATTACTGCTCTATAATTTTTTGCTCACAAATGAATTAACATACTACTGTAGCAAGTTGTAGTTGCTTAATAAATATTTGTTGAATTTGGAGTATAATAAGAAAATATCTTGATAATTTAATGTGTTGTTTTTTTTTTTTTGGGTGGAGGGGGAACTGCTTTCCGTGACATATGAGATCTAATTCCCCCACCAGGGATCAAAATCATGCTCCCTGTAGTGGAAGCAAGGAGTCCTAACCACTGAATCGCCAGCAAATTCTCTTAATAATTTAATATTAAATGAAAAAGGGAAATAACAAAATTGAACATGTGGAATGACATTGTGTTTGTGTATGAATATGTGTGTTTGTGTGTATGAGTGTCCTTGTGTGTGGAAAAAGTCTGGGAGGAGATTCAATGGGATTTGGTACTATTGGCAAATTTATTTTATTTCTACTTTTCTGTTTTAGAACTCTACATGTTATATACTTACATAAAATGTGTTAAATAGTAGCAATATTAAAAACAATTAAACTGCATTTTTCTAATTAAAATAATTTTATAAGACTGGCATTTTTGTCTCACATTACTTTAATAGTTTTCATGTCTTGTGTGCCAGAGAGTCTGAATTCTAAATTCTTATAGGTTATTTTTGCTGAAACCTATTTTTCTACAGTATACAAGTAATTAATGCTATGGTTTTATGTAAATTAAGGCTAATTTTTAGGCTTGATCAATATATTAGTTTTCTTTGGGGGTGTATTCAAGTAATTGTATAAGCCATAGAGAAAATTAATACCCACATTGCCCTTGGCATTACACTTTCTGCTTCTGCTATTTAGTTAAAAGTGGATCACATAAATGTTAAATTTGTGCTGTTCTGCTGACAGTGAAACTTAAGGAAAGCCTCCATGCTATTAGACTAAAGTTAAAAGAGTAAAGCTGAAGAAAATTCTCTATTGTAAGAGAAATGTGAGCTTTGAAGAAAGTAAATTGGCTAGGAGAAATTCAATGAGGTGCCATCTAAAATGTGTAGATAAAGTAAAGAGAGTGCTTTACAGCACCTGTAAGAAAGCAATTTAGATATTCCTGATGATAGCTCAGATGCCTGGATGCCTAGAAATAATCTAAATCTGAAGCTCTTGAAAGATATTGAACAGGAACACTGTCTTGCATCGTTTTTGTGTTTATCTTTGCTTGTTGATCTGCCATCACTGTTAACTTTTCATTATTTATTGAATCATTCCATTAAAAAGAGTAGAACAAAGAATTAAAACTTCAAAGTCCAAGCAACTTCCATGCACAGGAATTCTCTATGTCCAGTATTCATGACTACTGCTTAATTTGATATTCTATTCCAAATGCAACCGAATTATTTTAATGAAACTGATTTCAAGCCCATATTCATTTATGTTGTGAAAGTAGCTCTTTGTTATCCAAATAATTAAATTTCTGTATCTAAGTAAATCTTTGGTAAATTATAGATGTTTCGGTGTCTCTCTCTATATAAATGATCTATACCTACATACGTTCTTTTTAAGTATGAATCCATAAGACTTCTTTATCATCACTTATTATTTACTATCAGCAGGAAGCCTATTAAACCATTTGTATGAATTATCTAATTCAATCCCTGCAAGCACCTAATGAGCTAGATACTATCAACATTCTTTCAAAAATGAGAAGACCTATAGATCACTGAACTTGCCCAAACTTTGAATTAACAATGAGCAAAGCTGGTATGTGAACCCAGTTTTACTTAAGCTGAAACCAAAAATGAGTTAATGACTTAAATGTTAAAATAAAATTGTAAGTATATTATAACATACAAGAATTTTTTCTTTTAAGTTTAAGATGGCTTTCAAAAAGCACAAAATACGTTGCAAGGAAATGCAATAATGGATTTGACTGCAAAATAATCTTAAATGGTTTAGTAAAAAATAAATCTTAAGCTACAAAAAAAATAGTGTCATATGTGACAAATGCAACATATTAAACATAAAAGGAACCAAAGTAATCAATTTTTTAAATTAGTACTCAATAGAAATAAGGACAGAGATATGTATAAGGCATTTACTAAAGAAGAAATACCAATAGAGCATTAATCTATATAATGGTGTTGAAATACTTAGTAATTAAAAATGTGTCATGTTGTGCTAAGTCATTTCAGTCATGCTCAACTCTTTGCAAGCCACAGCCCATCAGGCTCCTTTGTCCATGGGATTCTCCAGACAAGAATCTTGGAGTGTGTTGCCATGCCCTCCTCCAGGGGATCTTCCAGGCTCAGGGTTCCAAACTGCATCTCTTATATCTTCTGTATTGCAGGTAGTTTCTCTATCACTAGTGCCACCTGGGAAGCCCAGTTAAATATGTAAGGTGCTTAAAAATTTTAAAATAATTTTATTGTCTATGGGAAGGGCAAATATCTCTGAGAGAAAGACAGAGAGACCAAAACGTTTATAAAGCTTGCTTTCAAAGAACTGGAAAAAAATAATCCAGGCTTTAAAAGCACTGGTCATCAAATTTAAAAAACAAAACCAAAAACAGCTATTGAATTGTTTTCAAAACATAACAGTATTATGAAATATCTTTACTGGAAATTGACCAATAAATATAAGGAAGTAATGAAGTTATTGAAACATGTTAATCACAGTTTTGAAAATATTTATATCAGTATAGATATGAAAACCTATATGCCAAGTGACAACTATAGTTAATACTAGCTAATTATTTTCTGACTATTTTATATTGAACTCTTGTTTCTTAAACATAAACAGATGAAAAATATATTAAAAATTCTGTTAGAAGTCTGACAATAGATTTAATATAACACTAGATTCTCTAATCTTGCTAAAATTTAAGCTATAGTTTAATTTCCAAAAGCTTAAATAACAAAATCTGTATGTTCAAGTATTCTTTATTTAAATCACTGTTTGACGATTTCAGACTGAATATGAAAGTATCCTTTACAGGTTAAGTAATCTTTGCCAACTTTACTTTCTCTTAACAAAAAATGTAAAAAACTTCAGATTTTTTTATGTCCCATAAAAGATGCTATTTTAGTTCTTGCTAGGCTAATAACCGGCTTTTTTAAAAAAGCTTTAGTTTCCTTTTTATGCTTATAGTGAAAATAGTGAATAGGCATGCGAAAATTGTAGGTTTTTGACAAACAATATCCTGCCTTTACCATTAGAAGTAGAAAACATGAAGCTCAAATGCTTAATAAGGACTTGATAGAAAAGTCTTTTATAATAGCAGAAACATCCTGTTTGAGGTCACAAGGACAGGCTCTCCTCATAGCATCTCAAGAATAATCACGTTTTTACTCTGCTCTAACTGCAAACGTTTTCCTCTCCAGCTGTCCACGTACCTTTTTTGTTACTTATCTTCATTTAACTTAATTGGGTAAATAAATACATTGTACCATAACATCAAAAATGGTGCACATCTTCTCTATAAAATATTAAAGTATATTTTGCCCTTGATTTTCCATATCATGTGCCTAAAATTGTATATACTTTCCAAAAAAGAAGTTAATTGTATTCCAGAACATTGTTAGTAATGTGTGGCTAAAATTAATATTTTGTGACTCATAATTCTCCAAATCTGCTGTTTCTATAATCTTTTCTAAAATAGTCAATGTTGACATAATACATCTAGCTGTTCAAACTAGAGAGATTACAGTGACCCTTGACAAAAGTCTGACTCATTTCTCCAGAGGGCCAGCAAAACCTCTACCACTGGGCTTCCTTCTGTTTCCACAGTCATGTCTGTAGTTGAGATGCTCCTCAATTTCATATTGAAATACTGTATTTCGTGTATAGGTGTGTTTTATATATATGTATATACGTATATATACTGTCTCTTATACACATCTCATAGATCTGTAATATCACCTATCAAATTAGTGTCACTAGGAAACCACATTGTCAATAGCAACTAAAATTCCCTTATTGCTGAGCTTTTGTGAGATTAATTGAATTTAACTTTCACAATCCTCTTGGAACAACTTTGCATTACATATAATCATGGATGGAAATTAATGCTAAATATGTAGGAAAAGATAAAACTATTTCCAGCTACTTTAATATTTTGTGACTCATAATTCTCCAAATCTGCTGTTTCTATAATCTTTTCTAAAATAGTCAATGTTGACATAATACATCTAGCTGTTCAAACTAGAGAGATTACAGTGACCCTTGACAAAAGTCTGACTCATTTCTCCAGAGGGCCAGCAAAACCTCTACCACTGGGCTTCCTTCTGTTTCCACAGTCATGTCTGTAGTTGAGATGCTCCTCAATTTCATATTGAAATACTGTATTTCGTGTATAGGTGTGTTTTATATATATGTATATACGTATATATATATATGTGTGTGTGTGTGTGTGTGTGTGTGTGTATGCCAACCATTTATTTTTCAAGCATGTAAATCAATGTCTTCACCTCCCTATTAAAAAAAAAAGTCTATACTATTCCTAGTAGAAAATAAAATACACCTTTTTATTCTCCCTCAAACTCTGAAACCAATAGATCACCACCTTATAGTTGACTCAAATAGAATATTTTAACTACTACTCTAGTCTCCCTCTTTCCTGTATCCTCTTGCCACACTCTTCAATCAGTGCTTTTCAAGGGAAGAAGGAGCTGGGGCATGCAGTGGGGTGAAAGTGTTTGGTCCCACAGGACATTTAACAGAGACTGGAGACATTTTTGGTTGTCGAAACTTGGTGTGGAAATGATATTGACATCTAGTGCATCTAGTGAGTAGTAGCCATGGATACCTGGAGAGGGGCATGGCAACCCACTCCAGTATTCTTGTGTGGAGAATCCCATGGACAGAGGACCCTGGCAGGCTACAGTCCATAGGGTCCCATAGAGTTGGACATGACTGAAGTGACTTAGCACACAGGCACAGCCATAGATACTTCCAAACATCTGTCAATGCATAAGACACTCTCCATAGCAAAGGATTATCCAGTCCAGGATATCAAGAGTGCTGAGGTTGAGAAACTCTACTATGGATCAAGCCATCATTAACTGTCATCTAGATAACAGTAACAACCTGATAACTCATCTTTTTCCATCAATCATTTTTAACACTGCAACTAAAATGGCCTTTCTATAACTTAATATGAACTTTGTATTTTGTACTAGCCTAACCTGTTAGCTTTTCCTGAGCATGAGGTATGAAAAGGCTTACAACCTTCTTCAAGATTCGGTTCCTGATTTACTCTAGTTTCTTCTGTCATCCTTTTCCTTTTTTCATACTAAGCTTTAGCCCCACTAAAGTTCAGGTATTTCCCATTCCTTGAATATCCATCCTCCCTCTACATTGCCTGGCTCCATGCTGTAAACAGCCTTTAACAGGCTGTTCCCTCAAACTTACGCTATGACACTCAAGTGTCAAGCCTTGTTTGCTTAGGAGAAGTACCTGCTGCTGAGAAGTGGAATATAATCAAGAATAGGGACAATAACAATTGTATCACTAGAGTTTTTGAGAGAACAGTTTGGGCTGTGTCGAGACCTAAAACTTATTCTATTTTCTACTGTAAGTTTCAAGAGATGTTTGGTTTTTGTTGTTTTTGCTACTGTACTGTTTTGTTTAACAGACTATAAGAACACTGAGTGCAGTCTTCTCCCCATCTGTTTTGGCACTGGAACCTGGAGTTATCCCACTGGGACTGGCTAAGGAAGAGATACTTCCCTTCATATGCAGGCTCCCTAGGAACCTGTGTGGGTGCCAAGCTGCAAGCAAAAGTGGAGAGTCATGTGTGCATTGGACATAGTTCATCGATTTAATAACCAGAAAGTCATCAAAAGAATAGAGAAAAAGATGACAGGTTTAGAGACACCAATGACTCCTCTTGCCAAACTTGGAGCTAGAAGGAAAAACCAATAGGAAAAAAATTTTGGGTGATATTAACTGATAGTCCCTATGGGAATAGGGAAGATAGGGAATAATTTTTTTTCCTTTATCTTGTTTGACTTCAAGATGTTGGTATGAAAGATACACAGCTTAAATATAAATGCTTCTATTTTTAATCTTAAAATAAAATTTAAATTAATTTTAAAGTGTTTTATGATAAAGAAAAATCAATTATTTTGTCAATTTGAAGTATAGTGCTTTGTTAAGAATAAAAATATTCCACTAGCTGCAAAAGTAGAATCCACATTTTTCTTACATCGTACTGCATGATTTTTGTTGACACTACTGCCTAATTTCTCAAATTTAGTTTTAAATCTTCTTATCCAGTCAATCCAAGTAACTACATAGCAAGTTGAACACCTCTTTATAAAAATCATGAAAATATACATCAGCAATTTTCATACAAATTTTTAGTAATTATTATTTCTTTTCAATTTCAAATAAAAAAAGAAAACTCAAACATGTTATTCCTTAGAAAACTCTTCCCTCACAAAAAATTTGAACTTCAAGGAATCTGTTGTTTCTTTCAGTTATCCATGGTAAAAATAGTTGCTTTAAAGTGGATTAAAAAAACAAGCTTTTATCTTATTGATGCATTGGAAAAAGAAATGAAATGAGTTTAGGTTGATAAAAAGTCATTTTTAGAAAATGTATAAGTTCAATTTTTTAAACACTAAAACCAAGCATCTCTAGATGATTGTATTGAACTCTTCTGTCTTTTAAAATTATTCCCTTGATAAAAGTAGGCACCTCAAAAGCACTTTCAAGGCCTACAAGAGCATTTATTTCTCACTTATAATGCTACATACATTGTATATTTATCTTTTGTTTTATTGAGTATTAGAGAGGGCTGGAGATACAAGCTCTGAAAAAGAAGGAACTGTTAGATATATTTTATTACATGTAGCACAAGTATTTAAAATCACATCACTGCCTGTCTTACAGATTCTAATTAAAATAACATGAGAACTCCATTCTAGTTTTATGCTGTTGGAAAAGGAATTTATTCAAAGATATTCAGAAATTAACTTATCTAATGGTAGGTTAAATCATATTGGGTAAGAAATAGAATATAATATGGGGGAAAATCAGTATTTTTTAAAGTTGTGTGCACTTAAAATCTGGAGTCATACAGAAAGAATGCACAACCAAGAATATATTACCAAATAAAATATGAATGAGATAGTTTTTATATTAGATATTATACACAATAAAGGAATTATTTGGAAACTTTAAGTTTCAGAACATTCATTTCTTTTTTATATACTAGATGTTGGGGATACAAAGAAATATAATTCTCATAATGAAGGAGCTCATATCATAGTGAAGAAAATGTCAGTTTGTAATAACTGAGATAAATTTATATCTCTATAATATTTAGATAAACTTAATATTACAATGAAAGTTTTTTAAAAGATGATGGAATGCAGATTAAAGAAGTATTATTAAAATTTCTACTAGATGGGGAAGGGAGTGCTAGTGTTGAAGAACCTCAGGTGAGATGGAATTCACCTGGAGTTTAGAAGAGGCCAAGGAACTATGGGGCTGTATTGGCAGAGGTTAAGCATGGCCAGCTTCCCTGGTGGCTCAGTCAGTAAAGAATCCACCTGCCAATGGAGGGGACCTTGGTTTGATCCCTGGGTTAGGAAGATCCCCTGGAGAAGGAAATGGTAACCCACTCCAGTGTTCTTGCCTGGGAAATCTCATGGAGAGAGGAGCCTTGCAGGTTACAGTCCATGGGGTCACAGAGTTGGACATGACTGAGCGACTAAACCACCAGATGTGTATAAGAGACAGGGTTAGAAGGTACNAGAGGAGCCTTGCAGGTTACAGTCCATGGGGTCACAGAGTTGGACATGACTGAGCGACTAAACCACCACCACCATGCTTTTGACTGTGTTGTTGGAAAAGATTCTTGAAAGTCCCCTGGAAGGCAAGGAGATCCAGCCAGTCAATCATAGAGGAAATCAGTCCTGAATATTCATTGAAAAGACTGATGCTGAAGCTGAAACTCCAAAACTTTGGCCACCTGATGTGGATAACTGACTCATTTGAAAAGACCCTGATGCTTGGAAAGATTGAAGGCAGGAGAAGAGGATGACAGAGGATGAGACTGTGGGATGGCATCACCGACTGGATGGACATGAATTTGAGCAAACTCTGGGAGCTGGTGATGGACACGGGAGCCTGGCGTGCTGCAGTCCATGGGGTTGCAAACAGTCAGATATGACTGAGTGACTGAACTAAACTGAATTGATCAAGCATGAACAGGGTCAAAGAAACAGTAGAACTATATAGAAAGAAATCAAGAGATGCATAGGGTATAATGTGTTGGTGGGGCAGAGTTTGTTACAAGAGAGAAGTTGGACATTTATTTGAGATCATGTTTGAACAGACTTTAGGAGTCATTTTGGAGTTTATTGCGTGAATAATAGTGTAGTGTTGCTTTTTTTTAAGTAACATGTTAAATGCTTATTTAAGAAATTAACATGCAATATTGGACAGAGAGGCTAATATCAAGCATAGCAGCTAGGAGTCAGTCACTGTTATTTAGTCCAAGGACATAGAAGGACTGATGGGAAGCAATGTCAGTAGTTAACAGAAGAAAATATTTGGAAAGCTGAATAAACAAATATGATGGCTTGTTGATGGTGAGGCTGATGGATGAAAGATGAGAAGGAATCAAAGATAGCACCAAAAGGTGGGTTTTCCTGACATCTGGTCCTGGAAAACTATGTATTCTGATAATCTCACATATGCTTATGAATACATTTGGATAACTTCACATTTTTTTTTTTTACAATTTAATTTATCCTTCTGTGTTGAGTTTACATTTTATACATGCTTCTGTTGTGCTAATCACATTGGATTGCCCTTGTTTAGACCTCCCTCAGGAGAGATGGAGGTGAAAATAAGCAAATTACTGAAAAAATCTATGTGAAATTATTCAAATGATCAAATAAAAACTTACCATGGATGCTGTTAAATTAAAAATTAAATAAAGATGTATACTATCATGTAAGAAATGAATTTCCAGTCTATGTTCAATGCAGGATGCAGGATGCTTGGGGCTGGTGTATGGGGATGATCTGGAGGGAAGATGTGGGGTGGGAGGTGGGAGGGGGGTTCATGTTTGGGAGTTCGTGTAAAAAAATAAATAAATACAAAAAAAATTAAAAAAAATTAAAAAATAAATTTACATATGATATTCAGTTTATAAATCAAGGAAGCATAGAGAGCAGAAAGAATTAGTGGTAGAAGTTTTATTTTATAAAGTGTATTATAGCTATGAAAAAAAATTTTGTTTCCAAGGATATCAGTTGAATGTGCAGAGATTAAATTGTCATAAAACTATTTTATTTTTCCTCCATCCTCAGATATATTAATATTTTAATATTTAAGCACATAAACTCTTCTTATTTTATCATGAAATATCTTTAAAAGTAACACATATGTTATGATTATAAAAGGAATATATGCTTACAAAAAAATTTGAAGCTGAGAAATATATAAATGAAAATAGAATTAAATGTAATACCAACATAATACATAACCTTTATTCAGTTCAGTTCAGTTCAGTTGCTCAGTCGTGTCCGACTTATTGAGACCCTGTGGACTGTAGCTTGCCAGTACTCCTGGTCCATCACCAGCTCCTGGAGTTTACCCGAACCCATGTCCATCCAGTTGGTGATGCCATCCAACCATCTCATCCTCTGTCGTCCTCTTCTCCTCCTGCCCTGAATCTTTCCCAGCATCAGGGTCTTTTCAAATGAGTCAGCTCTTTGCATTAGGTGGCGAAAGTATTCGAGTTTCAGCTTCAACATCATTCCTTTCAATGAATACCCAGGACTGATCTCCTCTAGAATGGACTGGTTGGATCTCCTTGCAGTCCAAAAGACTCTCAAGAGTCTTCTCCAACACCACAGTTCAAAAGCATCACTTTTTCAGCGCTCAGCTTTCTTTATAGTCCAACTCTCACATGCATACACAACCGCTGGAAAAGCCATAGCATTGGCGACATGGACCTTTGTTGGCAAAGGAATGTCTCTGCTTTTTAACATGCTGTCTAGGTTGGTCATAACTTT
Organism: Oreotragus oreotragus; assembly: GCA_006410675.1. Taxonomy (NCBI): domain Eukaryota; kingdom Metazoa; phylum Chordata; class Mammalia; order Artiodactyla; family Bovidae; genus Oreotragus; species Oreotragus oreotragus. Next base: position 40,474 of record SJYX01011033.1, on the reverse strand, counting down.
CCTTCCAAGAAGTAAGTGTCTTTTAATTTCATGGCCGCAGTCACCATCTGCAGTTCTTTTGGAGCCCCCCAAAATAAAGTCAGCCACTGTTTCCTGATCTATTTACCATGAAGTGATGAGACCAGATGTCATTATCTTACTTTTCTGAATGTTGAACTTAAGCCAATTTTTTCACTCCTGTTTCACTTTCATCAAGAGATTTTTTAGTTCTTCGCATTCTGCCTTAAGGATAGTGTCATCTGCTTATCTGAGGTTATTGATATTTCTCCCGGCAATCTTGATTCCAGCTTGTGCTTCATCCAGCCCAGCGCTTCTCATAATGTACTCTGCATATAAGTTAAATAAGTAGGATGACAATATACAGACTTGATGTACTCCTTTTCCTATTTGGAACCAGTCTGTTTTTCCATGTCCAGTTCTAACTGTTGCTTCTTGACCTGCATACAAATTTTTCAAGAGACAGGTCAGGTGGTCTGGTATTCCCATCTCTTTCAGAACATTCCAGTTTATTGTGATCCACCTAGTCAAAGGCTTTGGCATAGTCAATAAAGCAGATGTTTTTTCTGGAACTCTCTTGCTTTTTTGATGATACAGCAGATGTTGGAAATTTGATCTCTGGTTCCTCTGCCTTTTCTAATTCCAGCCTAAATATTTGGAGTTTATGGTTCATATATTGCTGAAGCCTGGCTTGGAGAATTTTGAGACAAGTGTGAGATGAGTGTGAGATGAGTGCAATTGTGGGGTAGTTTGAGCATTTTTTTGCATTGCCTTTCTTTGGAATTGGAATGAAAACTGACCTTTTCCAGTCCTGTGACCACTGCTGAGTTTTCCAAATTTACTGGCACATAACATTTCATTAATGATTTTTATTGATTGTTTATTTTCTTGTCTTGCATATGTGTGTATACCTCTTATTGATAAATTATTAATAATTTATTGATTATTGTGATTACATATCCCCAAAATATTGTCACTTTTCTTAAGATTCCACATTATGTTACCAAAGTACATTGTGATTTAGAATTTTCTTAGGTATTTTTGTTTGTCTTAAATTATAGGCAAAATTGCCACAAATGTCACAGTGACTGTTTGTATAAGCCTTTATACCTGATTGTTTTTGTGGGTCATAGTTAAAAGATAGATAAGAAAAAGGGAATCAAACTAAAAGAAAATTTGGGTAATTGAAATATTCTAAAGTTTTAGTTTGAAAGTTAGTTGCATTTCAATTTAAAACACATAATGGTTTTGATGTCTGATTGTGAAAATAAAAGGTCTAAAAAGGAATGTGAATAGTGTTCAAATATTTCTGGTAAGTGGGAAAATTGTCATTGAAATTTATAGTCAAGAATTGGTTTCCTGGAGAGAGGATCTTGTATTTGCATCTCTTTTCTCTAAAATAAGTTGGGAGAAAATTAGCCCTATTAGAACTTCATACTTTTATTATTATTGTCTCCATAATTGTGGAAAGTGTAATAATATTTTTGTAGCAATTTTGATTATTAAATAAGTAATCAGAAATAGAAACTTTTCTTAACTTATAAACAAAATGTAGGCTAATGTAACTATTTATATCCCTTATGCTCCTCTCCACAGTAAAGTTTCACTTAATTGAATTATTCAAACATGTTGAATGATATTATTATACTTAAATATCTAAGTGAATTTAATTATACATTGATTTTTATTCTTATTGTTTTAAAATTTATTGTTTCTGTTAGAAAAATTTCAATATTACCAGCATTAGCAGTCAATTGTAAGAAATGTCAGGTATTAAAAAGCTGATTTAGAAGAATGGTTTGGGGCAAAATGATGCCTGTACTATACAATTTCTAAATAGAACCTACCAGCTTGTGCTTTAATTAAATTGAAATTTTTTTTTTCTTTGAGTATTAAGTATTAACGTGTGGTGAGTTGTTGAATTAGCAAAGCTGTATATGGGGGGAAGGGGGAGAAAAGGTAGCCATTTTTCCATAATGTTTTATTAAATTTTAATTCATTTAGGCCACAACACACATATACATACATACACCATGTTCTCTTACACCTTTTTTTTTTTTTTTTTGAGAACAAGAATATTAGAGAGACATTTTGACATTACCCAGAATTACATCTTATGTAGAAAATGGCCAATAGTTTGANTGGACCTTTGTTGGCAAAGGAATGTCTCTGCTTTTTAACATGCTGTCTAGGTTGGTCATAACTTTCCTTCCAAGAAGTAAGTGTCTTTTAATTTCATGGCCGCAGTCACCATCTGCAGTTCTTTTGGAGCCCCCCAAAATAAAGTCAGCCACTGTTTCCTGATCTATTTACCATGAAGTGATGAGACCAGATGTCATTATCTTACTTTTCTGAATGTTGAACTTAAGCCAATTTTTTCACTCCTGTTTCACTTTCATCAAGAGATTTTTTAGTTCTTCGCATTCTGCCTTAAGGATAGTGTCATCTGCTTATCTGAGGTTATTGATATTTCTCCCGGCAATCTTGATTCCAGCTTGTGCTTCATCCAGCCCAGCGCTTCTCATAATGTACTCTGCATATAAGTTAAATAAGTAGGATGACAATATACAGACTTGATGTACTCCTTTTCCTATTTGGAACCAGTCTGTTTTTCCATGTCCAGTTCTAACTGTTGCTTCTTGACCTGCATACAAATTTTTCAAGAGACAGGTCAGGTGGTCTGGTATTCCCATCTCTTTCAGAATATTCCAGTTTATTGTGATCCACCTAGTCAAAGGCTTTGGCATAGTCAATAAAGCAGATGTTTTTTCTGGAACTCTCTTGCTTTTTTGATGATACAGCAGATGTTGGAAATTTGATCTCTGGTTCCTCTGCCTTTTCTAATTCCAGCCTAAATATTTGGAGTTTATGGTTCATATATTGCTGAAGCCTGGCTTGGAGAATTTTGAGACAAGTGTGAGATGAGTGTGAGATGAGTGCAATTGTGGGGTAGTTTGAGCATTTTTTTGCATTGCCTTTCTTTGGAATTGGAATGAAAACTGACCTTTTCCAGTCCTGTGACCACTGCTGAGTTTTCCAAATTTACTGGCACATAACATTTCATTCATAATTTTTATTGATTGTTTATTTTCTTGTCTTGCATATGTGTGTATACCTCTTATTGATAAATTATTAATAATTTATTGATTATTGTGATTACATATCCCCAAAATATTGTCACTTTTCTTAAGATTCCACATTATGTTACCAAAGTACATTGTGATTTAGAATTTTCTTAGGTATTTTTGTTTGTCTTAAATTATAGGCAAAATTGCCACAAATGTCACAGTGACTGTTTGTATAAGCCTTTATACCTGATTGTTTTTGTGGGTCATAGTTAAAAGATAGATAAGAAAAAGGGAATCAAACTAAAAGAAAATTTGGGTAATTGAAATATTCTAAAGTTTTAGTTTGAAAGTTAGTTGCATTTCAATTTAAAACACATAATGGTTTTGATGTCTGATTGTGAAAATAAAAGGTCTAAAAAGGAATGTGAATAGTGTTCAAATATTTCTGGTAAGTGGGAAAATTGTCATTGAAATTTATAGTCAAGAATTGGTTTCCTGGAGAGAGGATCTTGTATTTGCATCTCTTTTCTCTAAAATAAGTTGGGAGAAAATTAGCCCTATTAGAACTTCATACTTTTATTATTATTGTCTCCATAATTGTGGAAAGTATAATAATATTTTTGTAGCAATTTTGATTATTAAATAAGTAATCAGAAATAGAAACTTTTCTTAACTTATAAACAAAATGTAGGCTAATGTAACTATTTATATCCCTTATGCTCCTCTCCACAGTAAAGTTTCACTTAATTGAATTATTCAAACATGTTGAATGATATTATTATACTTAAATATCTAAGTGAATTTAATTATACATTGATTTTTATTCTTATTGTTTTAAAACTTATTGTTTCTGTTAGAAAAATTTCAATATTACCAGCATTAGCAGTCAATTGTAAGAAATGTCAGGTATTAAAAAGCTGATTTAGAAGAATGGTTTGGGGCAAAATGATGCCTGTACTATACAATTTCTAAATAGAACCTACCAGCTTGTGCTTTAATTAAATTGAAATTTTTTTTTTCTTTGAGTATTAAGTATTAACGTGTGGTGAGTTGTTGAATTAGCAAAGCTGTATATGGGGGGAAGGGGGAGAAAAGGTAGCCATTTTTCCATAATGTTTTATTAAATTTTAATTCATTTAGGCCACAACACACATATACATACATACACCATGTTCTCTTACACCTTTTTTTTTTTTTGAGAACAAGAATATTAGAGAGACATTTTGACATTACCCAGAATTACATCTTATGTAGAAAATGGCCAATAGTTTGAAGGGCCTCCCGGAGGCTTTTATTACCACACTGCTAGATCTCTGTAACTGCATGGGGAGATGTTGCCAGTGGTCCAGCTGGCCAATTTATTGAAACCAGGACAAAACCCCAGTTTCTATTTAATTATCTGTGACATCGCTACAACCCTAAGAAATTGGGTTGCCTGGTAATTTTGCTGCATTGCTGAATCTGTTACAAAGAGAAAATGGTGAATTCAAGAAATTCATTGAGTTACAGGCCTGGAATGAAACTTTAATGGCTACTTCATTCATCTCCCTGCCTTAATCCTAGGTTGGCAGTAAAGTAATACCAAGAAGACAGACATCTTATTTTTATCTTTAAGGAATGAGAATCTGCAATCTTATTTGGAACCCAAGTCTCACATCTCTTCATCACCTCAGCCAGAAAGTTCTTCCAAGCATCTATGCAAGGTTTAGCCAAATTAATATTTATTGCTTCTCATTGAAAATGGATTGAACTTTCACTCGTATAACATCCTGAAGATGTGATGTCTATTACCAGAATAAAAGTGAATGTGTCCATTCAATTTTTCTTAGAGTCTTTCTATTTAAACTATTTTTGTGATGTGGGGAAGTACCAAATACCACTGACTGTCTCCTGAACCCTGTGTTTTAACCTTTATTATTGAGATGGAGAATTACATGAATAACCGAGGCTGTATCTCAGTGATAGTCTTGTCTTTTCTTGAAACACTACTAGACAATCCAGTTTTTTAAATAGCTACCTAAATTAAACACCATTCATGATCATATCTACTTTTAAAATTCAGCAAACTTTATAAATTTTAATTGAATTCTCTTAGGGCACTGCTCTCCCCAATTTGAGCTCCATTCATAAATATAGTATATACATTTATTTATTTTGTCTATCTTAAAATTCTTTCCTGGTATGTTTTGCATTGAACTGAAATCTGATATCTGAACTATAAAAACAGGTTACTTAATAATAGCTATTACTTTTAGAAAGTAGAAATCATAAAAAGTATATTGCTGAGTGGCCACATCAAGGATTCACAATTCTCTTACCCTTATATCACAATAATATTTCCTACAACTTAGAAATGTAATGACACATGCCATTCTAACTAAGGGGGTCTGTATTTCACTTTTGAAAATATTTGTGTCAAGACACAAAAAGAGAGATAACCAAGAGAAAAGTTGAATATACTCCCATGATTTCCCCTGAAAGTGCACACACACAATGATACTCATAAAAAATTACCCCTTGGGGAACAGATTTTGTAGCATCATTGCTTCTCTGGCCATGGGAATTAAAATATGTAGAATCCACAACAATGTGCAAGGACTTAGGAAATATAAACAATAGAGACAACAAAAGCAATGTAAAATAACAAGCCAAAACCTGATAAATAAGTGAAAACTGTGACCTGGTAAATATGTGACAGCAATATAGTTATTTCCTTCCACAGAACTGAATATGGCTTAAGAAGCTAAGTGAGCTAAGAAAAGAGTTTGAGATGCTTGCAACTACTATGAAAGAAAGAAACCATTCAGTGCACACAGATTGTATTGTTTGCTTTAACCAGTGTTTGCTCCAATGTTATTTGGTTTCATCTAGAACTCTCAGATAGAAGAGATCTTTCTGGAAAGGCAGAAATTAAGCCAAAGAGTCATGAGTCACTGAAAGATAAGTTGAGCATGTGCTCTGCTTTCCTGCTCGTTCATAGGAAGGCAACCATGATGAATCCAGGTAAAGCCAACAAATGGAGATTTCAATGTCTGCAAATATTCTCTTTAACAGAAGGTGGTGGAAGAAATTGTCTATGTAATCAGCCCTGGGATTTCTCTGGAAGGAATGATGCTAAAGCTGAAACTCCAGTACTTTGGCCACCTCATGCAAAGAATTGATTCATTGCAAAAGATTCTGATGCTGGGAGGGATTGGGGGCAGTAGGAGAAGGGGACAACAGAGGATGAGATGGCTGGATGGGATCACGGACTCAATGGACGTGAGTCTGAGTGAACTCCGGGGGTTGGTGATGGACACGGAGGCCTGGTGTGCTGTGATTCATGAGGTCCCAAAGAGTCGGACACGACTGAGTGAATGAACTGAACTAAAATCTGTGAATAATATCGTAGGTTGTAAGGAGAAGGGGAGGGACAGAAATTAATCACTCCCTGCAAAATTAAAACTTCATTACCAAGATAAGACCCTGAATTGTGCGATATCATAGAGAATTGCATACACTCTGGTAGAGAATTGGGGTTGTGTCTAAAGAAGTTGTGATGAGGTATGTTTTATCAACTCCTGTTCTGTAAGACTACCACATGGACACTAAATTTCTATACCCTTGGCTAAATTGACAATGTGTAACCCGGAGTGTTTTCTTTTTGCCAATCTATTGCATCATAATATTGTTGTTGATCAGTTGCTCAGTCGTGTTCATCTCTGTGACCCTGTGGACTGCAGCATGCCAGGCTTCCATGTCCTTTACTATCTCCTGGAGTTTGCTCATACTCATGTCCATTGAGTCAGTAATACCATCCAACCATCTCATCCTCTGTTATCCCCTGCTGCTGCTGCAACTGCTGCTGCTGCTGCTGCTAAGTCACTTCAGTCGTGTCCGACTCTGTGCAACCCCATAGACAGCAGCCCACCAGGCTCCCCCATCCCTGAGATTCTCCAGGCAAGAACACTGGAGTGGGTTGCCATTTCCTTCTCCAATACATGAAAGTGAAAATGAAGTTGCTTAGTCCTGTCCGACTTTTAGTGACTCCATGGACTGCAGCCCACCAGGCTCCTACGTCCAGGGGTTTTCCAAACAAGAGTACTGGAGTGGGGTGCCATTGCCTTCTTCTCTGTTGTTATCCCCTTCTCCTCTTATATTACACATGCTAAATAAGAATCTGTATAGATGTGGCACATGCTGCATATTAAGTCAATGATAGTATATTATAAAAAATATAAAATAGTTTAAACATAAGGAAATATGAGCCAGCTATGTGTGTATGTGTGTGTTTATGTGTACTTAAAATCCAGTGCCAAATGCACAATCATCTGATGTAATAAATTATACATGAAAGATTTTCAAACTCCTTGGAAGAAAAGAACAAATTTCTTGTAATACAAGGAAGTTATTTTATAACATTATTCATTTTTCCTCTTGTTCAATGTACACTTTTAAATGTCCACTGGAATATTTTGCCTGATTAGGTTATGCCTTAGGTAATAGTGGCAAAGTTAATAAATACTATAAAGGCAAAAGAGAGTCTTTTAGCTGTTATATCAAACGCTTTTTATGAAAGTACAAACAATAATTCAAAATTATAATTGCCAGTATTTATGTTCCACTGCCATAGATGATTTAGCATCAATTCAATCAATTCTAAGTATAACCTCATTAGATGAGGTCTTCAAGAGGGTGTGACCGTTTGTTAACCCACAAGCGAGGCCCAGACAATGGAGTCTTTCACCCCCTTCCCTGTCCTTGGAATTGTACAGTCCACCCACCATACTCACAGCTGTAGCCATTTTCAAGGATACAGCCTTAAGAGAGTAATGAGTTATTGAGGCCATCTGGACTGAATATGTGACTAGACCCAGCTAAGGTCTCTATATACACTTTTAAGATTCTGGCATGTGACTGCCCAGATCTGCTCATCTTGAGGGTGCCCAAGATAAGCCTTCTATGTAAGTTCCCTTGCTTATTAAACCCACCATCTACTAACCTGAAGTGCTCTGTTTCTCCCTTTGCTTTCTCTTGGTCCTCATGCATTGGGGCCAATTTATGAATAAAAAAACCCTATTATTACCTCCATTTCATAAACGAGGATACTTGCTCTGTGAGGTTAAGTAATTTTGTTCAGCAGTCAATAAATGTAGAGCTATTACCTACCAGCTTTCTTGGACACTTTAATCAATAAAAATTGATAAAAGGCCAGACAAGAAATTCAGGCAAGGCTTTATTTGGACTCATGAAACAGGTGACCTTGCTTGTTGCACCACAAGGGAGGGAAAACATGAAACAAGTGACCTTGCTTGTTCGCTGAAGGGTTCCTGCCCTAAATGAGGTGAGGGCAGGAATCGATCAATGGGATAGGCTTAAAGGGTAGCTTAGGTGGTTGGCTCACCCCTTGTGGGTGCTGTGTGCATGAATCATTCGCTGTACCCTGCTTTTGCCCTTCAGAATTGGCAGTTGGGGTTTTGGTCTTTTTGTATCTTGTCATTCATAACCTGCCCCATGTGCATACGCATGCAGATGCTTTTAGTCCCATACAGTTTCTTTTATTTTGTTGCTGGAAGAGATGTTTGTCCAGGTGCATCTTGGCAGAAAAAGTCCCAGGTCCCAGCCTGCCTTAGAGACAGCATAAAATTCTAGGCAGTTTGGCTACAATGTTTATTTTTTTTTAACCACTGCAAGAAATTTGTCTCCCTGGTGAAAAAACATAAGGCTGCATAGGTCATAGATACTGTAACTCTAATATGTAATCAAAATTGTGTATTGAAACCGGCCAGGAAAATTAGTATGGAACTGTTATGTTGAAAAGGAAAATACAAGAGAATGTAATGATAAAGTAACTTTTTTCTTCCTATAACTGTTCTTTTAGGCCTATTATGTCTGCCGAGTTACTCCCTATTCCTTGGATGATATTTGGGGCATATCATTTTTCTGCTCACTCTCTCAGATAGTAAAATGTTCTATGATTAGTTTAGTCACAATTAAATTTTATTTTTATATGACAGGGTTCAGGACATAATACTCAAAAATACAGCACCTGGACATATTGAATATTTTAATATTCAAGAAGAAATTTGAGAAACGGCAGGTGCAGGAGGGACTCTGACATTTTCCCCATCTCTCCAAAGTTGATAATAAGACCTTCCTGTGAGAGGTGCCTGTCCCATTCTAAGAAGAGAGTGCTTATTTCTGAAGACTAAGGAAGGCAGAAGTGGAAATGAACGAATCTTGCTGAGTTCCCCCAGTTTATCATTCTTAGCTCACTATCTTTTTCTCCGATCACATTTTCCACACTTTGCACACTTCATCAAAACTAGTATTAGAATATTCAGATTGATAGCTTTTTTCCAGTCTTCATTTTCTCAGCAAAGCTCCCACATAGCATAGTAAGGAAATCTGTATACTTCTTTTCTTGGTAATCTCTTTTGTTACAGACTCCCCAGCAAGGGTAGAAGAAAAGATTTTTTTCCTCCCTATGGTTATTAGAATATCCATTATCATGTAATAGAATTATAAACTTTTAAAAAATTTATCTTACTATTTTGCCATATTTCGGTTAGAAACCTGAGTGACTGGAGACAGTGGTCACTGTCTTCTATACATGTTTTTTTTTTATATATATGTTTTGTTGTCCATTTTTTTGTTATGAAAACTTAAAACATGTACCAGAGTTAGCCCCTTGTGGCTCAGATGGTAAAGAATCTGCCAACAATGTGGGAGACACAGGTTTGATCCCTGGGTTGAGAAGATCCCCTGGAGTAGGAAACGGCAACCCACTGCAATATTCTTGCCTGGAGAAATCCCTGGACAGAGGAGCCTGACAGGCTACAGTCCATGGGGTAGCAAAGAATTGGACATGAATGAGAAACTAACACCACCAAAACATGTATCAGGGTTGAAAAGCTATAGTGAACACTCCCCTGAATTATACCACAAACCCCTCCTGATGTTCTTGCTTCATCATAAGTTTCATTCCCTTATGCATCCTCTGTTCAATCCATTCTTCCATCTTATTTTTGGATGATTTTCAAACTAAGTCAGAGAGTTCAGAACAGTTCTAAATATTTGAGCATGCAGATGTTAAATAAAATTGAATATTTATATTCAGGTCTTTTTTTTCTGATGTCAAATTTACACACATTTTGTGTGTAACACATTTCAGAAATTTAGGTAAATGCTGTCTGAGCTTTGACAAATTCATACACTCTTGTAAACCAAATCAAGATACAGAATTTCACTGTCATCCTAGAAAGTTTGGTCTTGCACTTCCCACTCAATTCATGCCTCTCACAAAAGGCAACTATTGTTCTGAAATTTTTAGACCACATATTACTTATGTCTGTTTCACAACTTGAAATTAATTAAGTCAAATCATGTGATATCTTTTTATTGGTGAGAAGCATTTCTTTCTCCATACAAACAAAGCATCAATTCATTTAATACATTCACTTCTGGGTGAACTCAGCTCTTTTCCATTTTTTAATTATTATGTATAAAACCACAACATTTTAATATACCATAAGTTTCTGTACATATATTTTTCTTCAGGGGTTAAATACCTAGTAATCAAATTCAAGATTATTGAATAAATGATGCTTTATTGTTGTGTGGTGGCTTAGTCGCATCTGACTCTTTTGTGACCCCAAGGACTGTAGCCTGCCAGGCTCCTCCCTCCATGGGATTTCCCAGGCAAGAACATAGGAGCAGGCTGCCATGTCCTTTTCCAGAGGATCTTCCCGGCACAGGGATCGAACCTGCATCTCCTGCATTGGTAGGTACATCCTTTAATACTGAGCCACCAGGTTTAGTTACATGTGATATTGCCAGAACTTTATCCACAGTAAGTCTAAAAGTTGATAGTTATGGATAATCTACATTCTCACAAATTTTGGTGAAATCAGTCAGTTTCATTTAATCATACAGGAGGGTATATAGTGGTAGTTTGTTATAATTTCCCTGATGATTTGTGATGCTGAACACCTTTCTGTGGTTTCAGAGTGTATTTCACTTTTGTAGATTAGAATGTTCTATAAATGTCAATTGGGGCAAATTGCTAGCTTATTTTTAATATGTTCATATCAGAGTCTGGTTCTGATGATTACTTCTTGTCTTTTCAGAATCTGTTTTTCCTCACCCTTTTTGAATATATCGTGGTGTTTTATCAGAAGCCTATTTTATAGGACAGCAGATATGAGTGAAATGTTTTGTTTTGCTTGTAAATTTGAACTTCTGCCAGGCCTGTGATATGTGGACTTCTAAAAATCTAGTTAGGAGTTGAGCTGGGTTCTAGGCTCCTTGTTGCTGTGGCTATTCTCATTGTATGGTAGTCATCAGATTCCTCTGGGCAAACTTGTTTTGTCATTTTCTTTGGTATCTGCTCCTTTCCTGGCCTTGTATTTTCTTTCTGCGCTGTGGGCTAGAGAGACTCATGCTTTTTCAGTTCTCCCAGCTGTATTCCATCATTGCCTTTACACAGTGCATGTTAGCCTGGTGGCAGGTGAGAAGGGAGAGTTCTTTGTTCTGAGTTAACCTCAGTCCTGGGCTGAACTGGGTCTCTGTATCTCCATAGCTGTAGACTTCACTTATTCTTAGTTCAGTTGCTCAGTCGTGTCTGACTCTCTGTGACCCCGTGGACTGCAGCACACCAGGATGCTGTCCATCACCAACTCTCAGAGCCTACCCAAACTCATGTACGTTGAGTCAGTGATGCCATCCAATCCTCTCATCCTCAGTTTTCCCCTTCTCCTCCCGCCTTCAATCTTTCCCAGCATCAGGGTCTTTTGCAATAAGTCAGTTCTTCACATCAGGTGGCCAAAGTGTTGGAGTTTCAGCTTCAGCATCAGTCCTTCCAATGAATATTCAAGATTGATTTCCTTTAGAATGGACTGTTGGACCACCTTGCAGTCCAAGGGACTCACTCTCAAGTGTCTTCTCCAACACCACAGTTCAAAAGCATCAATTTTTTTGGTGCTCAGTTTTCTTTATAGCGCAACTCTCACATCCATACATGACTACTGGAAAAACCGTAGCATTTACTAGATGGAACTTTGTTGGCAAAGTAACATATCTGCTTTTTAATATGCTGTCTAGGTTGGTCATAGCTTTTCTTCCAAGGAGCAAGCATCTTTTAATTTCATGTCTGCAGTCACCATCAACAGTGATTTTGGAGCCCCCCCAAAAAAAGTCTGTCTCTGTTTTCACCATTTCCCCATATATTTGTCATGAAGTGAAGGGACAAGATGCCATGATCTTAGTTTTCTGAATGTTGGGTTTTCAGCCAACTTTTTCACTCTCCTCTTTCACTTTCATTAAGAGGCTCTTTAGTTCTTCACTTTCTGCCATAAGGGTGGTGTCATCTGCATGTCTGAGATTACCCCAGCTTGTGCTTCATCAAGTCTGGCATTTGGCATGATGTTCTCTGCACATAAGTTAAATAAGCAGGGTGACAATATTCAGCCTTGACATACACCGTTTCCTATTTGGAATCAGTCTGTTGTTCCATGTCTAGTTCTAACTGTTGCTTCTTGACTTGCATACATATTTATCAGGAGGCAAGTCAGGTGGTCTGGTACTCCCATCTCTTGAAGAATTTTCCAGAGTTTGATATGGTCCACATCATCAAAGGTTTTGGCATAGTCAACAAAACAGATGTAGATGTTTTACTGTAACTCTTTTTTTTTTTAATGATCCAGTGGATGTTGGCAATTTGATCTCTGGTTCCTCTTCTTTTTCTAAATACAGCTTGAACATCTGGAAGTTCACTGTTCACATACTGTTGAAGCCTGGCTTGGAGAATTTTGAGCACTACTTTGCTTAGCATGTGAGATGAGTGCAATTGTGCAGTAGTTTGAGCATTATTTGGCATTGCCTCTCTTTGGGATTGGAACAAAAACTGACCTTTTCCTTTCCTGTGGCCAATGCTGAGTTTTCCAATTTGCTGATACATTGATTGCAGCACTTTCACAGCATCACCTTTTAGGATTTGAAATAGCTCAACTGGCATTCCATAACCTCCACTAGCTTTGTTTGTAGTGATGTTTCCCAAGGCCCACTTGTCTTCTCATAAGAGGGTGTCTGTCTCTAGGTGAGTGATTATACCATAGTGGTTGTCTGTGTCAAGATCTTTTTTTGTATAGTTCTTCTGTGTATTCTTGCCATCTCTTCTTAATATCTTCTGCTTCTGCTAGGTCCATACCAATTCTGTGCTTTATCACTTGTCCTATGCACACTTTTGGGCCTAAAGTACTGGGCTAGTATGTATTCCTGTGTCTTTTCCTAGTAACAGTGCTGGTTTTTTTTTTTTTTTTTTCTAAATCACTTTTGATTTCCTCCAATCTAAAGCTCTCCTCCCCCTGAAAAAAGTCTTAATTGATTTTTACTTGCAGATTAATTTTTTCTTTTATCCGAAGGGAATACAGGGAAACCCTTCACAGATTTCCACAGTGGCTAGTTTTCCCCGCCAACACAACAAGAAATGATTCTTTAAATATTTCCTCAATCTTCTGTAAATACCCAATAGTGTTTGTGGAGGAAATGTATCCAAAAGGTAAGACTTTGCTTCCTAGTATCACTTTTAAGGGTTTCATACTTTGATTATTTTCTACACTTGACTTTTAGATAGTCTTTAAAATGTTATAACTGTTACTTCTTACCAATTGATTCTTTGTTCTACTGCATTTTTTTTTCAGGCAACAAATTGCTGGAGTATTTCTTTTTTACTTCAAGTGCCACTGTTTCTAAAGATTTTGAGTCACTTATTTTGCAGTTTCTATTTTCTGATGAGTTAAAGGGGAGTTGTTAATTTGAATTTTGTTCAGGTTTTGCCTTGTTGTAATAATGGTGGGAGAAATATTTATGCGTTACTCTACAACTTTGAACTGAACCAATTTTATTTTTAGTCATTATCTCTTTCTCAGCCTGGTATATCTTTCTCCATCATTTTGCTTTTAATCTGCTTATGTCATATTTGAAGTAGATTTATTTTATTTAATATAAATTCATTTATTTTAATTGGAGGCTAATTACAATATTGTATTGGTTTTGCCATACATCAACATGTATGTTACAGGATGCTCGGGGCTGGTGCAGTGACGTAGATTTCTTATGTAGCATATAATTGGGTTTTGCCCTTAGTTTGTGGCAGTGTGTGTGTGTGTTTAGTTAAGTTGAACTATTTGTAAATAATGTGATTATTAATAGAGTTGTGCTTACGTATACTGCCTTGCTAGTTGTTTTTCATGTGTACCATATATTTTTTGTTGTTCCATTTTCTTCTTTCTGCCATCTTTTGAATGAATTGAATACTATTTATGGTTCCATTTTGTCTCTACTTATTAGATACATGCCTTTAAAGTTATAATTCTTATGTTGACATAAGGTTTATAATGTAACCTTTTAAAATTGTCATGGTTTATCTTTAATATTTGACATGGAACAACAGACTGGTTCCAAACAGAAAGAGGAGTACATCAAGGCTGTATACTGTCACCCTGCTTATTTAACTTATATGTAAAGTACATCATGAGAAACGCTGGGCTGGAAGAAGCACAAGTTGGAATCAAGATTGCCAGGATAAATATCAATAACCTCAGATATGCAGGTACCACCTTAGGGCAGAAAGTAAAGAAGAACTAAAGAGCCTCTTGATAAAAGTGAAAGAGGAGAGTGAAAAAGTTGGCTTAAAGCTCAACATTCAGAAAACTAAGTCCCATCACTTCATGGGAAATAGATGGGGAAAGAGTGGAAACAGTGACTGACTTTATATTTTTGGGCTCCAAAAACACTGCAGATGGTGACTGCAGCCATGAAATGAAAAAACGCTTACTCCTTGGAAGGAAAGTTATGATCAACCTATATAGTATATTAAAAAACAGACACATTACTTTGCCAACAAAGGTCCATCTAGTTAAGGCTATGTCGTTTCCAGTATTCATGTATGGATGTGAGAGTTGGACTATGGGGAAAGCTGAATGCCAAAGAATTGATGCTTTTGAACTGTGGTGTTGGAGAAGACTCTTGAGAGTCCCTTGGACTGAAAGGATATCCAACCAGTACATCCTAAAGGAAATCAGTCCTGAGTGTTCATTGGAAGGACTGATATCGAACCTGAAACTCCAATACTTTGGCCACCTGATAAGAAGAGTTGATTCATTTGAAAAGACTCTGATGTTGGGAAAGACTGAAGGCAGGAGGAGAGAGGACAACAGAGGATGAGATGGTTAGATGGCATCATCAACTCAATGGACAAGAGTTTGTGTAAATTCCAGGAGTTAGTGATGGACAGGGAAGCCTGGTGTGCTGTGGTTCATGAGGTTGTAAAGAGTCGGACACGACTGCAACAGAACTGAACTGATCTTTAATATTATGGTATCTCACATAAACTCTAAGGACAGTATGTTTCCCTTCTCCCATCACAAATTTTATGCTGCTCTTCACAGATTTTACTGCTCTCTCTGTTATAAAATCTAGAATACATTGTTGTTTTTGTTTATACAATTATATTTTGAAGAGATTTTAAGGAATAAAGTATGTTTATCTACATAGCTACTAATTTCAGTACTCCTTATTACATTGTGTAGATCTATGTTTCTATTTTTATTTTTATTTTTTGGCTTGAAGACTTCTTTTAATTTTCTTATACTGTATGTATGTTGACTTCTAATTTGTTTGGCATATTTGGCATTTTATATATTTCATATATTTTCAAAGTCCTTTATTTTTGAATTTTTTTTTAATGCTGGCTAAAGACTTGATTGACAGGTTTTTGGTTTTTTTTTGGAAAGTTTTAATGGTGTTTCTCCACACTCTTACAGCTTGCTTTAAAAAAAAAAAACAAAAACAAAAACAACCCAGTAAATCTGCTGTCATATTTCTTTTTACTTTTTTTTTATATGGGTTGTGTTCCTTTGCTCTAATTGCTTTCAAGATTTTCTCTATCTTTTTTTCAAGATACTTGAGGGCATGTAGATCTGTCTTGCTCTTTACTATTCACTCAGCATCATACTGTCTAACACATAGTAAGAGGTTAGTAAATAATTATTTAATGGCTGTAATGCATATGGTGCATACCATGGTAGGTTTGACAGGATAAGCCCATGAAAAAGAGTAGCCCAGATAAGAAGCCATGCAATAAAGAATGAGTTGTGTTGTGACTGATAGAAAACATAAGGTAAAAGTTTATATCACTCTCAGATACAGTGAGTTCATCAATAAGCAGTCTTGGACTGGTAATATATCTCCATAATCAACAGGAAATCATTTTCTTCTACTTTGTTGCCTTGCCATTCTCAAAATGTATTTTCCACCTTGTATTCAACAGAGTTGTTTGAGCTTCAGCCATTACTTCTTCAATCCAATATGTGAGAAAGGTGAAAAAGCAAGAAAGAAAGGGAAAGGGGTGAATGTCTGTTATTTCTTAGAGAAGGTTCCCAGGAAAGATATATGGCACTTTCATGTCATAGGTTAAAATTTAGTGACACAGCCACACTCAATTACAAGAGAGGTTGGAAATGTGCTCTTAATTCAGATAGCCATATGGCCAGATAAAAATCAGAGATATTATTACTCTGGGGTAACAGAAGGTTAGAACGAATGTTGGAAGACAACACCTACCTGTTTCTGCCACAGCCAACAGTGATAGGCATCCACATTTTTTAGGGCTGTAAAGAGGAGGCAAATGGGCATGTATTGTTTTGTTATTTTCAAACTAGTCCTGCAAAACAAACCACTTCAAAGCTCTGTGGCTTTAAAGAACAACTATTCTCTGTTATGCTTCTATGGGTCAACTGATTTAAAAACTGGATTAAATTTGGCTCCTTACTGTGGGCTGGACTCAGATTGATTCCATATGATGCTTCCACCCAAGCAGAACAGTCAGCATCTACTTGCAGAAATGTCCCACTGAAATAAAAATTTCTTTTGTTGTTTTTGTCTAATTTTGAAATAATTATATGTTTCAGGAATTTGCAAAGATTGTACAGAGAAGTCTTGTGTAACTATTCAAGGAAAGTAGGTAAAAGTTGCATATATAGTACAACATCAAAAATAATCTAAGATGGTCTAATCTGTGTTTATAGTTCTATGTCATTTTATCATATGTGTAAATTCATGTAACCACTACCATGATCAAGATAAAGAATTATTTCATCACAAAGATTTCTCTTCATACTTCTTTATGGTCACACTCATCCCCTACTCCCACCATTGCTCACCCTTGCCAATCACAGATCTGCTCTACACTTATTTAATTTTGTCATTTTAAGAGTATTATATGATGGAATCATACTGTATGCAACCTTCTGAGATACTTTGTTCACTTATCATAATGCCCTTTCAGTTCAATTCAGTTGCTCAGTCGTGTCCAACTTTTTGTGACCTCATGAATTGCAGCACACCAGGCCTTCCTGTCCATCACCGGCTCCCGGAGTTCACACAAAGTCATGTCCATCAAGTCGGTGATGCCATCCAGCCATTTCATCCTCTGTCGTCCCCTTCTCCTCCTGCCCCCAATCCATCCCTGCATCAAAGGCTTTTCCAATGAGTCAACTCTTCTCATGAAGTGGCCAAAGTACTAGAGTTTCAGCTTTAGCATCATTCCTTCCAAAGAACACCAAGGACTGATCTCCTTTAGAATGGACTGGTTGGATCTCCTTGCAGTCCAAGGGACTCTCAAGAGTCTTCTCCAACACCCAGTTCAAAAGCATCAATTCGTCGACACTCAGCTTTCTTGACAGTCCAAGTCTCACATCCATACATGACTACTGAAAAAACCATAGCCTTGACTAGATGGACCTTTTCAGAATTTGCTATCTAGGTTGGTCATAACTTTCCTTCCAAGGAATAAGCATCTTTTAATTCCATGGCTGCAATCACCATCTGCAGTGATTTTGGAGCCCCCAGAAATAAAGTCTGACACTGTTTCCACTGTTTCCCCATTTTTTCCCCATCAAGTGATGGGACCAGATGGTATAATCTTCATTTTCTGAATGTTGAGATTTAAGCCAACTTTTTCACTCTCCTCTTTCACTTTCATCAAGAGTCTTTTTAGTTCCTCTTTACTTTCTGCCATAAGGGTGGTATTATCTGCATGTCTGAGGTTATTGATATTTCTCCCAGCAATCTTGATTCCAGCTTGTGTTTCTTCCATTCCAGTGTTTCTCATGATGTACTCTGCATGTAAGTTAAATAAGGAGGGAGACAGTATATGGCCTTGACGTACTCCTTTTCCTATTTGGAGCCAGTCTGTTATTCCATGTCCAGTTGTAACTGTTGCTTCCTGACCTGCGTACAGGTTTCTCTAGAGGCAGGTCAGGTGGTCTGGTATTCCCATCTCTTTCAGAATTTTCCACAGTTTATTGTGATCCACACAGTCAAAGTTTTTGGCATAGTCAATAAAGCAGAAACAGATGTTTTGCTGGAACTCTCTTGCTTTTTCCATGATCCAGTGGATGTTGGTAATTTGATCTCTGGTTCCTCTGCCTGTTCTAAAACCAGCTTGAACATCAGAAAGTTCTCAAATCACGTATTGGTGAAGCCTGGCTTGAAGAATTTTGAGC
>SJYX01011030.1:0-12712 GCA_006410675.1 Oreotragus oreotragus | reverse complement strand
TGGGGTCGCAAAGAGTCGGACACGACTGAGCGACTGAAGCGAACTGAACTGGCGTTCCAGTCTGAGAAGTCCAGTGACCTGTTCGAGGTTGAAGGCCTGAGTCCGTGGTCACTGTTGACACCTGCCGCTCCCCACTCACTGGGTGCAGGATGCTGCCTCAGTGGCCGCTCTGTGGGCGATCAGTGCCTCTGCTGTGCAGGGCAGGAAGGTTTCTTTTCTTGGCACCGTGGTCTATGAAGAGCTGGGGTCCCTTGGCTTGGAGAACTGCGAGGGGCCCTGTTTGTGCACGTTCCCGGTGGGACCACCTTCTGGAGAGCAGGCCCCGGCAAGGTTGGCACCTCTGCTCACAGCCCCTAGGTGGAGGAGGACTGTGTGCCCCCAGAGGGCCAGCTGGCCCCCACCGGGGAGGAAGGAGAGGGCAGGGGTGGCACTTTGCCAAGGCCTCTGCAGTCGCGGGGATGTGACCAGCCGTGGCTGAGCTGAGGGAGTGTGGATCCCACCCTGGCACCCGGTGCTCCATCCAGGCTCCTGCCGGCTCCCATGCACCCTCCTTCCCCTGGGAAGCCAGCAGCGTATTCGTGAGCTTGAAGGGCTGTCATTGCAGAGTGGGGGGCCCACACTCAGCAGCAACCCCCCAACATCCTCAGCGTGACCAGGCCCCCTGTTATGTCTGGGTCTGTGCTGTGTTCCCCCGGGAAGCTTCCCTGACCTTGTGTTCTGGGGATGATGGGTGTGACGGGGGAGGCAGAGATGGAAATCGGTGGGAGCCCTGCTGAGTCTGGGAACCCCTCCACAGCAGAGAGGCTCCCTGAGTTAGCGCACGTTTGCAGGAGTTAGAGGTGGCACGTGACTTGTCCCTTTGAGCAGGCTAGTTCATGTCTTCAGTTCAGTTCAGTCGCTCAGTCGCATCCAACTCTTTGCAACCCCATGGACCGCAGCACGCCAGGCCTCCCTGTCCATCACCAGCTCCTGGAGTTTACTCAAACTCATGTCCACTGAGTCAGTGATGCCATCCAACCATCTTATCCTCTGTTGTCCCCTTCTCCTCCCGCCCTCAATCTTTCCCAGCATCAGGGTCTTTTCCAACGAGTCAGCTCTTCGCATCAGGTGTCCAAACTGATGCTGAGTTTTAGCTCAGTCAGTCCTTCCAATGGACACCCAGCACTGGTCTCCTTTAGGATGGGCTGGTTGGCTCTCCTTGCAGTCCAGGGCGCTCTCGAGAGTCTTCTCCGGCACCACAGCTCTGAAGCGTCAGCTCTTCAGCGCTCTTAGGTGCCGGATTTCTCTTCTGTAAAACGAGAATGCTTGCTCTTTGTAGTTTCTGTCTCGCTGAACCCGAAGACTTGGTGGTTTGAGTGCCCTGGGCCGGGGGTCTGGGTGTGACAGCGGTGGGCCACGGGGCCTTGGCCTCGGGCACTGTCTCCTGCCCTGGGCCTGACCTGGATCGACTCTTGCCGGCTTGGAGCCTGACCAGGTTGGAGCGTGGGAGGCAGAGGAAGCCCCGGGGTGGGGGGTATGTGGCGGGGCGCCCTCCTGGCTGGGGTGGGGGTGGGAGAGGCTCGGCGTCTGTTGGTCCCTGTAGCAGCAGCGAGGCTTTGCTCTGGGGGCCCGTGTGGCTGGCAGGCTGTGTGAATCTGCCGTGATCACGCAGGGGAGTGGGGTGTGAAGGTCACAGATGCTGTAGCTGACCTGCTCCACCTGCTGACTTGGCCTAAGAGCCCCGCGCCCCCTCCTGCCGGCATCTCGTGGCTGGACTGGGGGCCTCCTGTAGGGAGGCAGGCGGTGCCAACCGGTGGCCCAGGGCAAGCGGCCCCTGAGTGGGGCAGGTGTGGATGTGCGTGGTGGTCCCAGGGGTCAGGAGCAGGCCCACGCGTGGCTCAGGAAAGAAGGCGCTGGGCTCCCTCCTAGGTGAACTTCCCTGAAGCTCCTAGCTGAATTGGAGTCAGACCCAGCCCTGGTCAGTCCGGAGCCCTGGATGACCAGGGGAGGTGGGCGTCGTCCTGCCAGAAACTGGTTCATAGCACCCTACTGGGTGGCTGGGCCTTCCCCACACCCAGGGTCTCAACACGGTATATCCCAGGGTTCCCTTATTACAGGTTTTTAACTGTGTGATTGTGTATAATACAAAGCAAGGATGAAAATGCTGCTTGAGGTGTTTTTATTTTATTGAAGCATAGCTGGTTTACAGTGTTTGTTAGTTTCTGCGTGTGTTCGTGTCTGTCTCTTTGCGACCCCATGGACCGCAGCCTGCCAGGTTCCTCTGTCCACGGAATTTTCCAGACAAGAATTCTGGAGTGGGTGGCCATTTCCGTCTCCATGGGATCTTCCTGACCCAAGGATCGAACCCATGTCTCTTGGGTCTCCTGCATTGGCAGCTGGATTCTCTACCACTGTGCCACGTGGAAAGCCCTTTGTTAACTTCTGCTGTGCAGCGAGATGATATAGCCATCCTTTCTCGTATTCCTTTCTATTACGGTTTATTACAGCGTCTGGAATATAGTTCCTTGTGCTATACAGGAGGACCTGGTCCATCTGTGCTATTGATACATGTAATATTAATAGTTTGCGTCTGCTAATCCCAGATTTCCACTCCACTCCTCCCCGACCCCTTCCCCTTCAGTCTGGGAGTCTGTTTCTGTTTTGTAAATAA
Source organism: Oreotragus oreotragus (assembly GCA_006410675.1). Classification (NCBI taxonomy): domain Eukaryota; kingdom Metazoa; phylum Chordata; class Mammalia; order Artiodactyla; family Bovidae; genus Oreotragus; species Oreotragus oreotragus. Next base: position 10,062 of record SJYX01011030.1, on the reverse strand, counting down.
GTTCATTTGTATCATATTTTAGATTCCACAGATAAGTGTATCACGTGCTATTTGTCTTTCTGACTTTGCTTAGTATGACACTCTCCAGGCCCAGCCTTGTTGCTGCAAATGGCGTTGTTTCATTCTTTCTAGAAGGAGATCAGCCCTGGGATTTCTTTGGAAGGAATGATGCTAAAGCTGAAACTCCAGTACTTTGGCCACCTCATGTGAAGAGTTGACTCATTGGAAAAGACTCTGATGCTGGGAGGGATTGGGGGCAGGAGGAGAAGGGGACGACGAAGGATGAGATGGCTGGATGGCATCACGGACTCGATGGGTGTGAGTCTGAGTGAACTCCAGGAGATGGTGATGGACAGGGAGGCCTGGCGTGCTGCGATTCGTGGGGTCGCAGGGAGTCGGACACGACTGAGCGACGGAACTGAACTGCACCGAAAGGCCGAGTGATGCTGCACTGTGCCTATGCACCGCGTCTTCTTTATCTGTGTGTCTGTCCACAGACACTTAGGCTGCTTCCTGAACAGCGACTAGGCTGTGTATAGTGCTGCGTGACCGTAGGGGAGCATGTATCTTTGGGACTTAGAGTTTCTCTAGATATATGCCTGGGCTTCCCTGATGGCTCAGCTGGGAAAGAATCCGCCTGCAATGCGGGAGGCCTGGGTTTGATCCCTGGGTTGGGAAGATCCCCTGGAGAAGGGAAAGGCTACCCACTCCAGGCCATGGACTATATGGTCCATGGGGTCGCAAAGAGTTGGACATGACTGAGCAACTTTCATCTCTGGATATATGCCCAGGAATGGAATTGCTGGATCTTATGGCAGCTCTATTTTTAGGTTTTTTTAAGGGGCCTCCCTACTATTCTCCATTGGAGGAGGAAATGGCAAGCTATTCCAGTGTTCCTGACTGAAAATCCCCACGGACAGAGGCGCCTGGGAGGCTGCCGTCCAAGGGTCGCGACCGAGCGTGGACGCTCCTCTCCTGGTGGCTGCCCCAGTCTGCGTGCTCCCCGACAGCGTGGAGGGCTCCCCTTCCTCCGCACCCTCTCCAGCGCGTAACTGTGAACTTTTAAGCGACGGCCATTCTGACCCGTGTGAGGTGCTGCCTCCTGGTGGGTTTGATCTGCATGTCTCTAATAGTGGTGATGAGCGTGAAGATGCTGTTTTGATGAACACAGACCAGAGCTGGTGGATGGTAGCTGCGACCTTCCACCAGCCTTCCTTCACGGTGGGCCCGTGTCTAGGTCAGCCTGGGCAGTGGAACTTCCTGTGATGCTGGAAATGTTCTGAGTCCGCGCTGGCCAGCATGGGACACTAGCCAAGTGTGACTCACGAGCACCCATCAGCCTGGGCCTCCTCAGTGTGGCCGACGCAACCGGGAACACGGAAAGCTTTATTTCACTGTCGTTAAATGCAAGTAGCCACCTGTGACCAGTGGCTCCTGACACTGCAGTTCTAGAGAATAGTAAGTAGGTAATTCCCAGTGAGAATAGCTTTACTTACTTTTTATTATAGGAAATTTCACATAAATGTTGAGTAGTGGGGCCACATATACCCTTCCTCCAGCTTCTGTAAAAACTAGTCCGTTGGCCAGTCTTATCTCACCTTTATCTCCCCGCCACCCCACCCCCTAGCTCTCACTTCTGTGTTACTTTGAAGCAGATAATAGCTTTTGAATTTTTGTTTTTAAACAGCTCATCTTTAACCCCAGGATAGAATAAAACTATTTGACCTTGATTTTTTTTTTTCATCTCTTGTGGCTTTTTTGCCATTTATTGAAGAGCCTTGGGGCCTTCCGCTAAACCAGCTGCAGGCCCCAAATGGTGTCTCTTAAGAGTGCTCAAGGCTTTCTCATATTTCTGTAATGAGAAATGCAAACCACAGGTCTTTCATTTAATTTGTAATACTATTGTTGAATATGTTTTATACAGTTTAATATTAACTGATTATGGCTCAAACTGTACATGCTAACATTTGGGACTGATTAAAATTTGATGTCCCATATGTTCGACCAGTTCTTAGATCTGTAAAAAAATTATTCCAGGAGAATTGTCTGACAGAAGAAATGGAGAACACCGTGGCATAGGCTGTAATGAGTGAAGTTTGTCGATGAACCTGATGAGTGGTTCAGGTTGATTTGAAATTGAAAAGAACTGATCCAAGTGAAAATGATTTTGACTAAATACACATGAGAAAAGTTAGGAACACTGGATATGAAAATGATTGCGCAATTAAAAGGGCCGCGTGGCATTCTGTTTAGAAGATGCTTCTGATCACAGTGTTTGTGTCCAGAACATCCTCAGGGTCAAAGCGGCTGCTGCCTGTCTCAACCTCTTATACGTCTGGAAGGGCGTGGAAGGGGGAAGTTTCTGGAACCGAACGTCTCGGCTCTGGTGACGGCCCATCCGCAGGATGCCTCAGAACGGACGACTGGGGCTTGAGTAAAACCAAGAGCAGCTGCCCTGCCTCCTGCCCGCTTCGATCTTCCCCCTGGACGTCTCTTCCTCTCTGAGGGCCTCTCCTCTTCCTCGGGTGGCTTAGAGAAGCCTCTGGGGTTTGGTCCACGAGCCTCTAGCTGGGGGCTGAATTCTCCCAGCAGCACGTGCAACAGTCCCCGTGAGGAGGCAAAGCCTAGGACGTTCCTGGTGCTCCTCCCAGCAGCACGTGCAACAGTCCCCGTGAGGAGGCAAGGCCGAGGACGTTCTTGGTGCTCCAGTGGCTTAGGACTCTGCCGTGCCCCCAGTGCAGGGGGCCTGGGTTCAACCCCTGGTCCGGGAACTCGACCCCATGTGCCACCGCTAAGGCCAGGTGCAGCCAAATGAATAATTTTTTTTTTTTTTTAAAGACAAAAAAAGCAAAGACGGGGGCTTCCCCCCACCAGGTGCCTGGTGCAGTGGGGACCTGGCCCTTGTCCTGAGTCCCACGGAGCGGGAGCTGTCCCAGCTGGAGCCTTCGGGCTGCAGAAGCCAGGCCTCCCTGCGGTGTCTCCCGGAGGCCCCACGGCCAGCAAAGGGCCAGTGCTGCCCGCCCGGGTCAGGGACGTTCCAGGCCTCTCTGGGCGCCCTGTGTCCATTTCACGCCAGAGTCTTCAGAAGCCTCTTGTGGATCCGTGACTGCTGCCATTGCGCGCTGGGAGGTGTATGCAGATGGATCCCACTCGTTCCTTCAGTACGCCTGGAGCATCCCTTTGGGTTTCAAGTGCTACAGGCTCTCAGACAGGGATAGGGAAAGCCTGGAGGCGCGTGAGGGGAGTGGGTGTGAAATGGTGATGCCCAGGCTCCCCTGGGAGTCAGGTCCGAGGGGAGGGAGCGGTGTTGGGGTGCAGGAGAGGTCTCGCTCAAAAGCGTGCAGCCTCAGCCTCTGTAGACCCCACCTTCAGCTCCCCTGGTTCCTGACTGGGAAGGAGCTGAGCTCTTACACGGGGGTCCTGCACCCCCACCTCCCCACTTTATGGAAGGGAAATGTGCTGTCCTTGGGGGCTAACATCTTTTCTCCCTGCGACCCCCCTGCGTGTCCCCCTCTATTCGGCAGTGGCCAGTATGGCCCTGGGATAAGAAGCAGCAAGAGGGGCCTCGGTGGAGCAGCGCTTGCTCAGCAGTGTGTAGCCCAGCGGGGGGCATTTTTTTTAGAAGTTTTACACGAAGCCTCCGGGTCAGGGCTTGACTCTAGACCCACCCTTGCTCTCTGTGTGGCCGCGGGCAGTTTCTTTAACCTTTCTGAGCTGGTCTCCTTCACAAGGTGGGATGCCACTTGGACTCGCTCCCAGGGTAATTCTGAGATCCTAGTGCGGCCTGTCCCAGAACATCTTATCGTATACCGTCTGACTCAGAGTGGATGCTCCAACAGTAGCTGCTGTGATCTTCCTCCCAGTTATCTGAACCCACACTGAGCGTTTGTGGGCAGTCAGGTACTGGGCCAGTCTCGTCTTGCGGGCTCTCTCTGTGATCTGGAGCCGCTGGTAATTCTGAGATCCTAGTGTGGCCTGTCCCAGAACATCTTATCGTATACCGTCTGACTCAGAGTGGATGCTCCAACAGTAGCTGCTGTGATCTTCCTCCCAGTTATCTGAACCCACACTGAGCGTTTGTGGGCAGTCAGGTACTGGGCCAGTCTCGTCTTGCGGGCTCTCTCTGTGATCTGGAGCCGCGCCCAGTGGGAGCACGGGCATTGGACGGCCAAGACCCCTAGACGTCTTCAGTTTCTGCAGCTGACTGGCTGGTGGGCATCCCGGGTGGGGGCTCCCGTGTGGTCTTTGGTCCTCAGCGGCCCCTCTGACTGTGTGTGATTCATGGATAGACTGTCCGCTTGCCCGCGATCGTGCCGTTGGTAACACTGCCTAGGTAGCAGACGCCTCGTGGTAGAATGCAGACAGCGCTGCCAAGGGATCGGGGGCTCTGGTCTCCTGGCCGGCTCCCAGGGAGCGCTGTGACGTTTAGCGCGTGGCTGTGCTTCTTCGGGCCCTGTTTTTTATTTTTTTAATGAAGGGTCGAGCTGATGGCCTGTGTGCCAGCTTTGCCTCTGTTGTGCCCAGCATGAACATCTGGTGCCCAGCTGTGGGCTGGTGTGGGGCGGAGTTTGGACGGCCAAGACCCCTAGACGTCTTCAGTTTCTGCAGCTGACTGGCTGGTGGGCATCCCGGGTGGGGGCTCCCGTGCGGTCTTTGGTCCTCAGCGGCCCCTCTGACTGTGTGTGATTCACGGATAGACTGTCCGCTTGCCCGCGATCGTGCCGTTGGTAACACTGCCGAGGTAGCAGACGCCTCGTGGTAGAATGCAGACAGCGCTGTCAAGGGGTCGGGGGCTCTGGTCTCCTGGCCGGCTCCCAGGGAGCGCTGTGACGTTTAGCACGTGGCTGTGCTGCTTCGGGCCCTGTTTTTTATTTTTTTAATGAAGGGTCGAGCTGATGGCTTGTGCGCCAGCTTTGCCTCTGTTGTGCCCAGCATGAACATCTGGTGCCCAGCTGTGGGCTGGTGTGGGGCGGAGTCCAGGCTGCGACTGCAGCCTCGGCAGGGGCTCCCCCAGCCTTGTTTCCAAGACCGCGGGAAGCGACAGTTTCCAAGCTGGCGGGGCCAGTGTCTAATGAAGGCCGCCTTCAGTTCAGTTCAGTCGCTCAGTCGTGTCCGACTCTTGGCGACCCCATGAACAGCAGCACGCCAGGCGTCCCCGTCCATCACCAACTCCCAGAGTTCACCCAAACTCTTGTTCGTTGAGTTGGTGACACTATCCAACCATCTCATCCTCTGTCGTCCCCTTCTCCTCCCGCCTTCAATCTTTCCCAGCATCAGGGTCTTTTCCAATGAGTTAGTTCTTTGCATCAGGTGGCCAAAGTATTGGAGTTTCACCTTCAACATCAGTCCTTTCAATAAACACGCAGGACTGATCTCCTTTAGGATGGATGGTTGGATCTCCTTGCAGTCCAAGGGACTCTCAAGAGTCTCCTCCAACACCACAGTTCAAAAGCATCAATTCTTCAGCACTCAGCCTTCTTCACAGTCCAACTCTCACATCCATACATGACCACTGGAAAAACCACAGCCTTGACTAGACGGACCTTTGTTGGCAAAGTAATGTCTCTGCTTTTTAATAAGCTGTCTAGGTTGGTCATAGCGTTCCTTCCAGGGAGTAAGTGTCTTAATTTCATGGCTGGTCCCCCTTACCAGATCCGTTCACGGGCCGCCTTTTAATGCTCTCTGCATGGAGCGGTGTCCGTGAAAGCCGTTACGTGTCACAGGTCATGAAGGCCTGCCGCCTTTTTCCCGTGTTGCCTCTTGACGGCTCCCCTGGCGTCTCCTCCTCAGAGCTGTGTTGGGAGGGCCTCGCCCCGGTCTGATTTGCTAACTGGCTCCAGCCCCTGTGTACACGAGGAAGCCCTTATTCAGCTAATGTGTTAACATCAGGGCCGGAGTCCTTTGTTGGAGTTTGAAGGTAAAGCTCAGCTGGTCATGCCAAAGATTTCTAGGTGTCATCTTTCATACGATGGTGAAAACCAGATAGGATGCTTTTTTTTTTAACCTTTTACTTTTTTTTAAAATTAATTTTTTATTGAAGGATAATTGCTTTACAGAATTTTGCTGTTTTCTGTCAAATCTCACCATGAGTCAGCCACAGCTATACACATATACACTCCCTTTTGAACCTCCCTCCCGTCTCCCCACCCACCCCTCCAGGTTGATACAGAGACCCTGTTTGAGTTTCCTGAGATGTACAGCAAATTCCCATTGGCTCTCTATTTTACATATGGTAATGTAAGTTTCCATGTTACTCTCTCCACACATCTCACCCTCTCCTCCCCTCTCCCCATGTCCATAAGTCTATTCTCTATGTCAGTTTCTCCACTGCTGCCCTGTAAGTAAGTTCGTCAGCACCGTTTTTCTAGATTCCGTGTACACGTGTTAGAATATGGTATTTAGCTTTCTCTTTCTGACTCACTTTTGGACTCTCAGCTGGCTCTGAGTTTCGAGGTCGCGTGTCCTATCAGGACGCAGGCAAGCAGTCTGAGCGAAGCCTCCTCAATTGGACGTGGGCGTGAGCTCTCAGATGCCCCGCGTGTTTCCATGGCCGAATCTGGTGCCTCACACCCTCTCCGTCGAGCACTCTGCCCTCAGAAACCTTTGGTTGCACTCTCTTAGTGGTCCCATGGGCTCTACACCTGCACTTGTCACTGTCTGATGGGAATTCGTAATGAATGCGTCTGCTTTCCCAGCTGAGCTGGAGCTCATTATTTCGCCGTGGGCTCCGTCTCCCCTGGCCCCGGCACTTAGAGTCCGGGCAGGGCCTCCTCGACGGTCGATGGCCCGGGTCCTGCCGGGGGGCGGGGTCTGATGCCCGCTCCCCTCCCCTTGCGTGTGCCTTTCTGGCTTTTCTGTGTGTATGTGGTTTTAGAAAATGTTTGCAAAATGCCTTACAAAGAGCTCACGCACTTCGGGGTTCTTTAGAAAGCTCCCAAAGTTTGTTTCCCTGGGCGTAAAGGTGTAACATGGCCTGCGTGCAGCTAGAAAGACATTGAGAGAGATTAAACTGGCCTGTGCAGGCTGCTGTAGTCATGTCTGTCAAGTTTGCAGAATAGTCCAGCCGTGTGGAGGGAAAGAGACGCTATCATGTAGGTTTAGATTTGGCTGAATAGCCCCCTCGTGTGGTGGCTCTGTGGTAAAGACTCCGTCTACAGTGAAGGAGACTCGAGTTTGACCCCTGGGTCGGGAAGATCCCCTGGAGAAGGACGTGGCAGCCCACTCCAGGGGGGTCATAAAGAGCTGGACATCGCTGAGCAACTAACACTTTCACATTCACTTTGGTGGAATGTTAACAGAAAACCCTCAAGTGACCCTGGCTTACACATGGAACTTTACGTTCTCTGTTGTGTGAAAAGTCCGGGCAGGGCCTAGTTTTCTGTTTCTTCATCCTTAAGAGACTTGCCTCATGATCCAAAATGGCTGTTGAAGCACCAGCCATTGCATTCATGTCACAGATGGAAAGACAATCCGGGAAGTCTCACTCCATGTCCTTTTATATCTCATTAGCTAAAAGTAACAGGCACTAACCACAGTGACAGCTGGGGAGAAGGATCGTAGCTGGGACGTCGCTCACCTGGAGACGTGAGGGCTCTACTTCCAAGAAAGATGCAGAGGACAGACAGTGGGAACAGAACACAGGCCCAGCACTTAACTTCAGTGAATGAATGAATGAGGGGGTACGTGAGGGAAAGATGCTGTTTGGCTTCTGTGGGTTAAATGTTGACCAAACCATCATAGTAGCAGATCCACCGTATGACGAGGAAAGCCCATCTCTGGTGCCACAGGAGGAAAGGAGCCTTGAGGAGACTCCCCAGGGACTTGGCAGAGCCCCTGTTCTCCTGCAGGGCCACTGCAGGGGGCTTCCTCGTTTCCTTCCTCGTAGGGTCTCGTTCCCTTATTTGGAAGCTGCAGATAACACGGCTGTGGGTGACGATGGGCTGGACCCAGCTCACAGCAACCACGTATCAGAAGGTCCCCGTGAGACCATCATCTTTTTTTTTTTTTTGGTTTGAAGAAAGAAAAGTTTCATAACTCAAGCAGGACAACCTGGGAGAAGAGAGTTTATCCTTAAATGTTGCTGAGTTGAAATGCTAAAGTGAAAGTGAAAGTCACTCAGTCATGTCCAACTCTTGACAACCCCATGGACTGTACAGTGCATGGATGCTCCAGGCCAGAATACTGGAGTGGGTAGCCTTTCCCTTCTCCTGGGGATCTTCCCGACCCAGGGGTCGAACCCAGGTCTCCTGCATTGCAGGCGGATTCTTTACCAGCTGAACCACTGGGGAAGCCGAAGAACACTGCAGTGGGGAGCCTGTTGTACAGTGCATGGATGCTCCAGGCCAGAATACTGGAGTGGGTAGCCTTTCCCTTCTCCTGGGGATCTTCCCGACCCAGGGGTCGAACCCAGGTCTCCTGCATTGCAGGCGGATTCTTTACCAGCTGAACCACTGGGGAAGCCGAAGAACACTGCAGTGGGGAGCCTGTCCCTTCTCCAGTGGATCTTCCCGACCCAGGAATCAAACCGGGGTCTCCTGCATTGCAGGCGGATTCTTTACCAGCTGAGCTATCAGGGAAGTCCTAAGCTAAAATTTCCTGACATATAAATCCCTTCTTAGAAAAAGTCCCGTGGGGTTAACTGTGGCCTGCTGGCGCTGGTTTGCAGCCTGCGGCCGGCCTGAGCTTCGTAACTGGGACGTTGCTCACCTGGAGACGTGAGGGCTCTACTTCCAAGAAAAATGCAGAGGACAGACAGTGGGAACAGAACACAGGCCCAGCACTTAACTTCAGTGAATGAATGAATGAGGGGGTACGTGAGGGAAAGATGCTGTTTGGCTTCTGTGGGTTAAATGTTGACCAAACCATCATAGTAGCAGATCCACCATATGACGAGGAAAGCCCATCTCTGGTGCCACAGGAGGAAAGGAGCCTTGAGGAGACTCCCCAGGGCTGTCTCTGCTCTGGAGGGGCACTGTGGGGCTGGAGCCCAGGCCCTGGAGCGGCAACTCTGCTGCTGGCAGTGGAGCGTGCTGTCTTCTCAGGGGTCTGTCAGCTCTCGGGGGTGGCCCCCAGCCCCTTAGAGGCACACCAAGAGGGCCCAGGGCCGCACGGTGGGAGTGGGTCGCAGAAGGCAGGTCCCCTGGTTAAAGCCTTAGCCTGACATTCGTTCAAGGCCTCCGTTGTTTTTTTTTTTTTTAATTTTGGCTGTGGTGGGTCTTCCTTGTGGCATCCAGGCTCGGTATTTGCGGCACGCGGGCGTAGCTCTCCTGCGGCATGTGGGATCTTAAGCTACCCCACCAAGGACGGAGCCTGTGTTCCCTGCCTCGCAAGGTAGCTTCTCACTCACTGAACCCCCAGGGAAGTCCCCAAGGCTTCCGTCCTTGATTCCCCTTTAAAGTCCCAATCAGGGTCTTTGTCATGCCTTTGTCACGCCTCCCGGAGACGCTCTGTTCCCGCTCTCTGCTTCCTCTCGGCCCCAACCAACCCAGAATTTTCAGATCATCCTGACTCCCAGCCTCAGTTCAGGATCGTCCCCCTTTAAGAAGCCGACCTGGGTCCACGCCCCCAGGCCGGGTGTGATCTGAAGCCCGCAGTGATGGCCCTGAGGGGTTGGCCACACATCTGTCCCTTACCTGGGGGCTGACAGACTCCAGGTCTCAGTTTGCTCTTCTTGACTGCCTTTGGGAAACGGCCAGCGGTTTCCAAAGTCTTGCTCGGTCACAGGAGGCTGACTCCGGATGGGGGAGGGCCTGGTTCTTTTTCTCCCCACTCCTGGGTCCCAGGGACTGCCCCGGGGTTGACTTCTAGCTTATGCAACTGACCGAGGGGTCCTGTTAGCAGGGGTGGGCGAGTGGGAGGCTGTGGCAGGCCCGCACAGGGCGGCAGCTCACCTTCACTCTGGCTGGGAGTCCAGGCTGAGCCTGCCTCGAGTGAGGACAAGGATTTGTTGCAAATTTCTTGTGCAAACTACATGCTTCCCCCACAGAGGAATGTTTCTGCTGTCCAAAAGCAATAGACTTTGAATCAGCTAAGTAATGTTCAATTTTCTAGTCTCAGTTAAAA